>JACJUY010003183.1:36553-65619 GCA_014220935.1 Platorchestia sp. MABIK | reverse complement strand
AGTTTTGTATCAACCGTGGACTTTCTGAACCTTACCCACGTCTTAATAATAATCTGAGGCAGTCACATGTAGCATGTATTATCAGCTACTTTTAAAATGACCCTTCCCTACAAAATAAAAAATCAAGTTTTGTCGATAGTTTCAAGGCTTTTCCACAAACAAACCCTTGTATGTGCTTCAAAAATGAGGGTAAAATCGGCTCATACTTTAAACGATGGGATTCTCTAGGTGTGATGCTGTGCACCTCAGTTGTACATCAATAGACGTGTGAACGCTGCGTGCGATCTTACATTGGTAGCACAGGGCTCTAATTATTTGGAAGGTGTGCACAACACAGGGGAGTCTTCTTCTGCACTTTCAACAAATAACCTGACCGAATTAAATAACATAGTTTATTGGAGAACACTGCTTCAATGAAGGACATGTTTTTCAAATCACAAATTTTGAAATCCTGTATTCAACTCCAATACTCAAACGTCACATTACGACAAATTATCATTATACTCACATTTTCACGAATGTCTTTCTCTCTCTCCAGTTCAGTATCACAGAGTGACTCATACGTCACATTACGATAAATTGTTATTATACTTACATTTCCACGAATGTCTTTCTCTCTCTCCATTTCAGTATCACAGAGTGTATTTTAACACAACTAGCGTACAAAATTTTAGCGGCAAGTAAAATAGAGATAAGCTCTGACTTGAACCCCCGGGACCTTGCAAAGAACACGTCTCAAAAGTGAGCTGACTGAGAGCCACATCATAATGCATGAGCACATTTCACGGCTAGCAAATTAAAACAGCCAGCGTAATTTACGGTATAAAATTCTCTAAGTGAGGAGCCATGAAAGAATTAAATTTGCCAGAATTTTCCCGGGGCGAGAATAGATTATCTGTGGAGCTCACCGTAGCGGGGACGGCAAAATGCTGTCGAGATCCGTCTATTTCTCGCGGCAATCCTCAGTTAAAACTTGTGTGAGCTTCTCACTGAATGTAATCTAACGAAATGCTCCCATGATTTTCGTTTTCATTGTTAGAATAACAGTAATTGAAATCAAAAGAGTGAATTTAATCGCGGGAATGCGTGTCTAGAAAATCCATATGAGGTAGACGTCGTGAATCTAGCGGCATTTTGATCTATAGCTCCACAAGAGAGAGCTTTAACAAATTTGTCATGGAATTCAAAGTTTCATGCTACGTGTTTTTCAACTCTATTTTATGATAAAAAATATGGAAAAAGTTCACGTTTGTGTGTTTTTAATTTCCCGTATAGATCTAATTAAAAAGCAACACTAAACGTACATGTTAAATTTTGTAATATATTTCTCCGTTCAAATTGAGTTACATTCTCCATAAATTGAAAGCTACGCTTTGTAGTGATGTATTTTGCGACTGTAATAAAGCATCTACTTTCATTTGATCCAAGTGTTCAGCATCTACTAAACATCTAAAGCATCTACTTCCAAATTAAGTCACGGTCAAAGCGAACTTCTGTCGCCTGGTACAAACGATAGCCTCACAATGTGTATCCGCTTCTTGATCGTATCGGAACTGAGCGTTCCGCGGACAACGGAATGATAAAATCACGAAAAATTGTCAAGTAGAGCGAATGATGATTTTTAAATCTCACATCGGAACTGAGCGTGCTGTGGACAACTGAATGATACCATCACAAAAAATTGGAAAGCAGGCCGAATTTCGAATCTCGAATCTCCGAAAGCAGGTTTTGAAATCTCGTTGTTGCTGTTCAAGAGTAACGTTTTTATCAGGTTCAAGTTCACGCTTCAGCATGGTCAAGCTTTTAACTGGACGAGCAGCTTTGGACTTCTGAAGGCCCCAGCATTCTCGTCACCGCTCTGCCGTATTTACAACACAAGACAACGACGACCAAGCCAACTGTAGTTGGACAAAATTTGCCGAGTAGTAGCGTGGGAGTCGGATGTATAAGGAAAGCGAGAAAAAGTATCAGTTTACTATCAAAGAAAGAAAAGGAAAACTCTTTGAATAAAGTGTGCAGTTGTGCGTTACGATTCGCGCATGAAATACTGACGTCAACATACCTGTAAGTGAAAGCGTAAGTCTAAAACTATAACGATATGGGGACAGAATGCAATATTCAACAACTATTCTAAAAAAAATGGGGGTCGAAAAAAAATGTTAAGAAGATCCACGAGGATTTTGAAGAAACATTTTTATTTGAAGATCAGAGTTGGAGATCAAATTTACTCTAGAACATCTCGCCCATTCAACACACGTGCTTCACGAAAGCGTGCATGATAAGTTGCACCCTGGTATGTTGAAGTGCACGCAAGGTCCCATGTAACCTCTAGGCGTAGCATTAGAAGGAAGCAGTGTGAAAAACAAAACCGCCAGCCGGGAACAATACTCGAGGAGGTTAGCTAGAGCAGATCCTTCACACTTTCACGGCCACTGCAAGGCCACACGACAGCTCGCGCGTTCCTCTCCCGGATAAAATTCGAGTAAGCCTCCTAGAAACCGCCCGAGCCGAGAAAAATGTCTTCTCTAGTGACCCTTCAGAACAAGAAAAAATACCAGAAATATGCGAGACATTTGCAGCGATCGTCGCACTCATTATTGCAGCGCCTTTTATAAGGAGAGAAGTTCAGAGATGACTCTATTCCTCCGGGAGACGGAGCGCTGTAGTCCAGCTAGCGGCCTTCCAGGGCATCATCACAAAAGTTGGCTCGCTTGGGCGCGCATAAATTGCGTAAGCTCGTGGAAAATATTCGTGACGTTCTTGAGAGGGTAACAGAAAGCTCGACATCGCCTGCCAAGTGCGAAATTACTCACTAAAATGACTCATCAACTCCTGAATTAGGCGGCATTCAGTCTCCCTCTGAGACGCGACAGCGTGCGTTGGCTTCGTGCCGGCGTCTTGCGAAATGTAATTACGAAAAAAATCTTCAGAACTCTTCCTCATAAAATTAAACTACAAGTTCTTGCGAATTTTTCAACATTGAGTGAAGGTTAATTCCCGTCAGGTAATGGCACTTAGCAGGGACTGATGTTGAAGAGATATAGTCAAATGACGCGACTGCCAGTTGCTCGTGTTGAGACGAAGACGATGCGTTAAACGATTAGGCTGCAGATAATTCAATAAATTCAATAGTGTAGCTGCGACGCAAAAATATCACCGTTGAATGATGGATTATTCAAGAAAAAAAGCCTTCGACATCATAAAATTTATCGCTAATAATGGTCGTTGCAGCTAAACAGGAAAGCTGTAACGTGAAATAACATAAGTGGCTCTTCAGTTTCAGAATGACACCCGCAAAAAACTTTTCATATACTGTGATTTTGGATCAGCAGTTAGATGTGAGGTACCACCTGCTGGCAGCGAAGTCATTTGGAGCACTGTTAGATCATTGGACGTTTCCCAAAGGATTTCGTGAGTTTATCATGAAGATTATACAATTCGTGCTCAAAAGAATTACATTAATTTGTGAAACAGTACTCAAGAGATGACAATCATTTAAATTCAATGATCTCACTTCAAATATTGTTTCGCCAAAAAAAGGTCACGTTACATGACGGCTATCGTCAATACTATTAGCGGAAATTCCGAATGAAGTTTTCGACAGTGGCTTCACAATTTTAAGACTTAAAGAACACAAATATTATTAAGGAAAAAGTGTGTAACATAAGGTTAGCGGTGCCAGTAAACACAAAGTCAACAATCGTCCAATAAAAAATGCATCTAAACAGCTCAAGAAACACGATGTATATCCTCATCCTAAAATTAGTTTGGCTTCTGACTGTGTGTGCAAGAAATAAGAGAAGATTTCTCCACCAACGCGAAGCAGAACAAACATCAGATAACAATAACGACTCACGTACTGTTATTTAACAGATGGTCTGCATAACATGGTGAATTTTTTATTTCAGTCGTTCCTAGACTGGAGAAATTTTCCTTCACGGGGTTTATAGATATAGCAATTATTAGGAGGTAATTATTAATTTGGTTTTTAGCCTAAATTATACGTCTGCTTAAGCCTCCATAACCACAAAAAATATGCTCAAAAGAGAGAGATGAAGGAGCAATGCACTGTTAACACAAAGTTTAGGGATCACGGTATCTATACGCATGCTATATTCCTACACAACATCCCCTGTGCATGGAAATAACAAGTTAGGAAGTAAGTTTATGAAACAAGGTAGAAGTCGAAGAAGCTAATAGAAAGTGCTGAAAAATTGGACTGCAGTGAACTGAAAAATAAGGTCTGAAACAAAAAAAAACCTATTCTATTTCAACAAAAGTAAGGCCTCCCTAACTTCACAAGCTCGCAACCTCACATATTCTCTTTGGGACCCCTAATGAATTTTTTTAAGGGGGGGGGGATGGAGTGTGATGAAAGAATGAGGTGAATGAAGAAAATATACAATACTGAAAGCAAAAATACAAAACATTGCGGTACCTGGCATAGAGGTTAATGTTGACACAGTGTATAACATTGTAAAGCAAGCCTTTTAAGCAATAAAGTTGAGCAAAATTCGTTAAAAATTAATACACAATATAAGCAAAGATGAAATACGTAAGTGCATGGCAACCCGAAAGGATCATGACAGGCACACCTGAGTCACTCAGTCACCCTGATCACTCCACTGATCACGATCCTGCACCTCCTGAAGCTCCATGGTTCCTCTGTAGGAAAATGCGCCCCATCCCATAACGGAGCTGACCCACTGAGTACGTCACTCACCGCCAGTGACGGTTTACATTCAGTGCTGTACGGGCTGAGATTAGTATCTTAAAGCACGATATTTTTTTGCCTTCATTGCAACAGGCGAAAGCGTGCATGCATAAGTGGAATAATTTTCGTTAGCCCGTTAGATGTTGGTAATTATAATCATTATATAAGTTAGTGTGTGACTGCCTAGTCATAAGAAAGGCAATCTCAAGGGAGCGAAGAGAAGGGACGATTTAGTTTGGAGTGAAGAGAACGGGGAATCTACGCACATGGTGGGTTTCTAAATAGGATACCCTGCGTATAGAACCAGCAAGATGGGAAGGAAGTTGGGAAATGCAAAGAAGCGATAGCAAAGAAGGGACGAAAACGGAAAGAAGAAAAGTGAGCTCGTTATATAAAAGTCCAGAAGGCCTATCTATAGCTGAGGTAACCTAACAGTATCTCACTTGAGGGTGCCAGTCCCTTTAGCATAGCATAGACAATCTGACTAACCTAAACCTATTGCCTATCTCATATCCCTGCAGGGGCGATATTTTTGTGGATTATATTTTGCATTACGGCAAAAATGCGATAATTTGGAAATGGTATGTGCGACAATGTCGGTTTGAATATTTGGATTTGGATGTACGATTTCAGAGAATCAATTTCTCTGTGCGCATCAGCCGAGATAAGTATAAGCCTGTATACATGAGTACTGCCCTGTGCATTATAGATAGTAATCACCTACTGATACATCACACTTGTACTAAATGGGCTTTCCTAATGTTATTGAGAATGACAAAATAATAAGTTCTAAGTACCCGGTGTTCAAATGCCCTTTTGAATTTTTTTACCTTTTGCATATTACAAAATGAAATATCAAAAGCACTCACCTACTCTGACTTCTTTCTTCTCCATGGCTGGGAAAATTTACCGCCTGGTGGAGAGCATCGGCTGCTGTGTGTGGTGTGTCAGTGAAAGCCTCAAGCCTTCAAACCTCTCAACTCACCTGAAAATAGAAACGTTCTCAATGTAGCGTGTTTAATTGATTAAAAGCAGCAAAAAGTTTAAAACCAATGCTTTAAAATTATGGTGCTTGAAACCCTATTTCCGGTACGCCCAGTACTACTTCAGTGTTAATATCTCTAAAAACATATTTTTGCCAATTGAAAGGTATAAGGTGTTCTATCTCTCAACTCAGTTGCCTTAAGGTCCAACACAAATCAGTTACTCACTAGCAGGTACATTCCCATTGAAGCTATACGCAGTCACATTCCAGGATGGGCTGTAGAAAAATTGCATTCCCCGAAAATTCTAGACAAATTGAACAAGTTTCTAAAAAGCGGCACAACAACAACTAGGAGCTTCAGTAACGTCTGTCGTTCAGCAGCGCTGCACCGAGAACCTGGAGCTGCTTCTAAAGGGGCTTTCACACGGTCAGTTTTTCTGTCAGTCACACTCACAGTCAAAGCTCTTCAACACCATGTTTGGGCATGCGTGCTCTCTTCGCTCTCTATTCGGCACTCATTGACGGCTTGGCTTGACTGTCGATTTGCGTCTGTTTGCGTGTCAGTGTTTGCCCTCCCGGCGTCTAGTGAGGTTGTTTGCGATCGCTCTCCCGTGTCAATTGGTCTTCGCCTGGTCTCAATAACAAATTAGCTATTTTCATGGGCAGCATGCTTTGTAGAAAGTGCAAAGCAACGAATGCAAGAGCAGAGATATAAGAAGCAAGTCGCTCAAATATGTTAATGAAGCAACACAGTATTAGTTTAATGAGAATGGCTTGACGAAAGAATTAATACATTTCGAAGATAGTTTAGGAAAAATTTTAGAGCATTTGCTTCCAAGAAATCTATTATTTTCCTGGGGTAGCATCTAATTCAAAGGTGCGTTCTTTTCCAGTATTCATAATGATACGGGAAGCAATAGTTAATTTGTTACGAACATATCATAATACATTCGTCCTGTTGCAGCTTCAGTGCCATTTACGCAGAATTTTCAATCTCATATAATATTCACTCAAGAAATACAGCAAAGGCACATTATTTTTGTTTATCAGAATGAAAACATTCAATATTTGGCCGTAAGTGCGATTTCAACAATTTATCCTGCATTTTCAAAATAACACAAAAAACTTTTTACATGAATTCTCCTTAACATACAATTTCAGCATGCAATTGTTTCGTGAAATAAATCTAAACGTTTATTAGTTTACCCGTACTGCTGTCCCATTCACATGAATTATTAGATATTATCACGCAGTAATTTGAGAGGCTTATTATATTTTATAATATTTGCTTGCGAATGCCAGATTTACGCGTACATTCAATCATACAGTTCTAACAAATGTGCGCCAGATTTCGGTTGTTTTTTATATATCCTAGTCACTGTGTTTCTAGGAAGAGAACTAATATAATTATTCAAGAAAAAAATTAAATTTACGAGCTGTACTATTACACGCTGGTACCTGCAAACTGTATAGAACGGGGGGAAAATTTTACCTGGACTTGAAATTATTATAAAATAGATTATAAAATTTGTAGTAGTTGCAGTATTTTTTAGCTTTAGTGTTACCAAATTTTACACAGGCTGCGACAAGGAAAAAGAAATGTTCACATATTTAGTGAACGAAATCTCGTCATTTAGCCTTCCCTCCCTGCAAATCTGTTTATAACTCCCATTTTGTGGATGTTTAGCCAGCCATTTATTTACCCAATTTCTATTTGAAGAGCTTATTCACCTTTTTGACCGCGAAACCGATGAATAAGCTTGCTTTGGACACGGCGAACCTATCCCGACAATACATTGTAAACTACCGCCGAGCCTGCCAGTGGCTCGCCACTTCAGTCACGAGAACGTACGTGTGATCGCGAGTGTTTTGACCACAGTCCTTGAGTGTGAGTGTGACTGACAGAAAAACTGATCGTGTGAAAGCCCCTTAAACTCGGTGCTCCTTCTTCGGTGCGGCAGGTGTAATCTCCGGCATTGGCGTTTTGCTGTCGTCTAGTCTGATGTCTTACGTGTCTCGTGTCCTCAAAGTCTAGTGTCCTCAAAGTCTAGTGTCCCCAAAGTCTAGTGTCCCCAAAGTCTAGTGTCCCCAAAGTCTAGTGTCCCCAAAGTCTAGTGTCCCCAAAGTCTAGTGTCCCCAAAGTCTAGTGTCCCCAAAGTCTAGTGTCCCCAAAGTCAAGTGTTCCCGAAGTCAAGTGCTCCCGAAGTCAAGGGTTTTCAAAGTCAAGTGTTCCCGTAGTCATGTGTTCCCGTAGTCAAGTGTTCTCAAAGTCAAGTGTTCCCAAAGTCAAGTGTTCTCAAAGTCAAGTGTTCTCAAAGTCAAGTGTTCCCAAAGTCAAGTGTTCTCAAAGTCAAGTATTCCCAAAGTCAAGTATTCCCAAAGTCAAGTATTCCCAAAGTCAAGTGTTCTCAAAGTCAAGTATTCCCAAAGTTAAGAGTTTCTAAAGTCAAGTGTTCCCAAAGTCAAGAGTTCCTAAAATCTAGGGTTCCCAAAGTCAAATTTCCAAACGTCAAGTGTTCTGAAAGTTTTATGTCCTGATGTTCGAATGAATCTGATTTTTATGGTTTATCTGCAGTGCCCTAAGTCCATTATCCAACATTCAAGTGCCCATAACCCGTTGTCGATAGTTGAGCTATCGATGATTAATTTTTAGTAATTCGTCTGGAGTTTATTCGTCACATGTTTGATGGGCAGTGTTGCGCATTTAGAGTTGAATTAGGAGGAAATCCACACAATTTCTTTTTTGGAAGGATAATGTCGACAGCTCTAGTATCATGCTCTACATTTTAACACGTTAAGTGCGGCGTGACCCACCGGTGGTCATTTAGGTGATTTTCATAATGCTGCTGGCCGACCAGCAGTCACTGACTCGATTTTTATAAATACTAAATGAAAGGTAAATGAAGGCATGATCCAGTCAATGTTTGCTATTTTCAAGTTTTCTTACTACAATTGACTCTAAATTTGAGCTGGATATTGAACTTCAGTTTAACCCGCCGCACTTAACGTGTTAAGCATCATGACTGAAGGCACCTCGTGACAAAACTTCGTCAGAATAAAATTTCGAAAGAAACCTAGGCACAGGAGTTGAGCAGGGCCTAATAGGAGAAGCGAAGGAGAGGCTTGCTTTGAAACCCAAGTACTTGACTTCCACCACAAAATGCTGGTTCAGGAACGCTAGGCTGAGCACAAGGACAATGAGAGCTTGTTGATATCCAGTTCTTGTGTTTAATTAAAGCCACGAGTCTTCAAAGCTGACAAGATTAAAGTCCACTGCACAATGCGCCTCCGCAGAGGAGGTTAGTTAAGATCTCATTAAGCTCATAAATTTCCATACTACCTGAAAAATGCTATAGAAATAATTTAGTTTATTTGCACACGAAAATCCGTAGCCTGCATGGCTAGCGTACCTGCTACCAAAACGAAAGGCTTCAGAATAGCAAACGATCATGAAACATGAAGCAAGAGAATATTTTTTAATTAATCCATCATCTTGGTGAAATGTGCGGAGCGTAACAATCTAATTAAGAAAAATATAGCAAAATCAAGAGATCTTAAAACCATTTTGTAATCAAAACAGGATGTCTTGGACATTTATTTCTCTATCGTCAGCTAGAAGTTTAACACGTTCACTACATTTCTGCGGTTGCTACGGTCGGTTTGGTTAGGTTGGAAAAAGCAGAATTGAAAAGGCATTTTGACTGCTTGATTACATTCTTATCCTTTCTAACAAGCAGGACAACATTTTAATATGTACGCCATAGTTCAATTTGAATAAAAGTAGTGAAATCAGTGAAATGGTAGTCATTGTTACCGGAACGTAAATGAGTAATTTACCAGGTGGTACACGTATGTACCAATACATAGTCCACCTGTTGAAACGGGGAAAAATATAAGAACTTCAAGTAACACACAAAATGATGTACAGTAATAGTTGATTAATATATGAATTCGAAATACAAAGGTTAATCACCATGGAATCGACGGTGGGGAAGCATTCTGCGTTTCAGTAAGAGGTTAATTAGTTGTAAAAATATACAAAAACTCTAAAATTCTGAGATCGTATACATTCAAGGCGGATAATCTAAAATTTAAATCTACTAGGTACCACAGGAGTATCACAATCAATTGGAGGATTTCTAATTAAGGAATGAAAGATAACAAGTTATTAGTACGGCACAGCGACTAACGTACTCCGCAACTCTAGTTGCTAAGGTACGAATGGTGGAACCAACATACCGAGATTTACGTGAAGAACTATGTTCGAAAACTGGTGAGGATTACAGGACTAAAGGCAATGTATCTTTGTACTTAGACACAGATCCAATGGTAAATTAGTGAACTAAACTGCACTAATTATACGACAGTCCAGAAAAATACATTTTCAATAGCGATAAGAGTTAAGTTTTTAATTTCTCCGATTGCCTTCATAAGTAAAGAAAACTAAAATACATGGGATTCACTGAAATGGTATTTGCTGAAACAGTTTCGTAGGGACGAGACAAAAAATTTCTCATTTTACATTCAACCAAAGACAAGAAATTGATTTCACTTGAAAAGTTTAGTAAAAAATTTAAATTCATTTTGCAGTGAATGCAAATTTCAGCAAATCTGATAACTCTTGACAACATTTTAGATACGCCATTAGATGAACAAAACTGATAAAATCTACACCCTAATCCGAGTTAAAGATTTGGGTGTAGATTTTTGAGTAAGAAGTTCAACAGCAAGCTGTGTGAGCAGAAGTGATATTTGCTTCACGTAGAGTTTGTGCCAAAGTGAAGAGGCCGTATGATAAAAAAGGTCAGTATTAAACGGCAACGCAAATGTGTATCAAAAAAGTTCACCAATTACCGAGCTAAATTAGTCGGAAAAAGTTGACGCTTTGGAATGTTCCTGGGAGAATTCATAAAGAACTGGTTGCAAAAATTTCTTTTTGGCTATGTTAAATCGCTCAAATGTTCTTTGAAGTTATTAAAAAACAGTAATCATTGTGATAAGAGGTTTTGAAAAATGTAAAATGGCAATATTAAAAAACACATTGATCTCCACTCAAGGTACAAAGGGAAATTAAGCAGCAGATAATTCTAATTTGAAGGGGGAGGGTACATTGAAGTTTATCTCATTAACATACATCATGAACGGAGATACGCAGCAGCGATCTCACACAACCTGCAACCCATGCGCGTTTCAGCCAATTCCGTGCACCGCATCTAGTGTACAATTCGAGGATTTATGTTAGAATGAACCAAACTGAAAAAGCACTCAAAGAAACACTTTAGGAGTAGTGCGCATTTATATTCGCGTCAAGACTGTAACCATTGTGCACTGCATTATCTGAAACATATTGGTTTAATGTGTCTTTTGCGCGAGTAATTATTTTGTAGAAGTCCACGGTTTTTTAGCAGAATATTTCAATAACTTCGGCTACCAATTCTAAAAAAAAACATTGGCCGGCCAATGCAATCCCATCCAATGCATTTCAGATCAACGTTAGGGCTTCAACCATGCTATTAATCGATTATCGGATATCAAATAATAACAGCGCTTTCTTGTACGCAGAAAATGTATATAAGAGGGTATTTTATCCGAGTCTATTTTGGAAAAGCACACAGAGCGCGTATTATATCGCTATACTAATCTAGAAAAATCTGGCACGCGTCATGCAAGAGAATTTCAAGAAGAGCATCAGAATATACTGTTTGGAGTGCAAGTCATTGGTGGCGAATTCAGGTTATTGTAGTGTGCCTGAGATAACATCGATGCTGTATCATTTATTATGTTCGTGCAGTTTGAAATATTTATAATTCTGTGAGGAAGTGGGTCATTCTTCATTACCAGACTCTTAGAGTTAGCTGACGAGGTCGCTCAACTCGGGACAGGTGTGTGGGCTGCGTTCACCCATTTAGCTGAGCAAAAAGTTTAATTCTATAATTCTATTAAAAGTTCAATTAAAAGTTTAGCTGAGTAATTTATAATAAATATGCTGATACTAGCATTTATTTTAGCGTAGTAAGAGATACTCGTAGGCTCATTAGGATTGTAGAAATCAAATCCAGCCTTTGGGGCGTAGAGTGTAAACTGCGGTGTAATGCGTGTGTATTGTAGCATGGTAGACGTAGGTATTGCAGCACTGTGCGTATGTGTACTGTTGCATTGTCGGTGTGTGTGTGTGTGTGTGTGTGTGTGTGTGTGTGTGTGTGTGTGTGTGTGTGTACTGTAGAATATTGTTTCATGAATATTGAGAAAGAAAAATCATTCAAAAAGGAAAAACCCCATCACGTTGAACCCATCGATTAGTTAATTGCTCATCGACTGCGACAAATGTTTCGAGTGAAAATCATACACCACATACCAGTACAATCTCCCTCGCTGCAAGATGGAGCACAAATATTGCACACACTTTGTGCACTACGGAAGTCGTTCATCACTAATGCATTTTTGCAGCCTTTGTTAAATAACCAACGCGTCGATGGCACTCGAATCCAAACGCCACTTGCCCCATGCTGTTCTCCTCCAATGAGGAATGACCGCCTCCAAGTGAACTCATAGGCAGTTAGCGGCAGGGGGGAACCTGGACACGAGTGTGATACTTTTGCTTCAGAGTAAATACTTTGCTTCACGGTAAATACTTCGCTTTACAGTTTTAAGAGGAGACGCACTCGACATAATTCGTCAAAGTCGTGAATAATCGCGCGTGTCGGAAACGCCATTTATTTTGAGGCTGACGTGCTGGTCCGCCAACGCTATCGCAGGGCGCGCCATTTGATGGATGTGTTAAGAGCTGAGCAAAGTGTGCGGGCGCTGACGGGTGGTGTGGGGCAGCTTGAATGGTGCGGGTGTGTACTGCAGCACCGTGGGGGTGTACTGTGGGTGTGTCGGTGTGTTCTGTACCACCGCGGATGTGTGTGCGTGTTCTGTAGCAACGTGTGTGTGTGTGAGCGTAAGAGCTAGGACACTCTCAAAGAGAATCCTTGAAATGCAAACGAAGTCCATTTTGAGTTCAGACGAAGGAATTGGAGGGCAAAAAAAAAAATTTCAAACCTCCCATTAAAATTCTGAGAATAAAAAAGGAATCAATGATATCGTGGATAAATGCTCGTCCAAATCTGCAGGTTTGATGAACATGGATAATACGGTATTGTCGTGTCATTATTTTTTGTTTGTGTAGAAGATATAATGTATGATACTAGATAGGAGACACGTAATTCACGAAAAAATGAGCAATAATTTAGATTTGAAAGAACAAAAGCTCAATGATGTAATGAACGATATTCAGAATGACATGGCCAGGCACTAGAAAGAATTTTTGATCTCTCATAGTTGAATGTAAATAGTAAGGCCTAATGGGAAGGTTGCAACTTCTAATTTCCTTGAGGTGGTCGTCATTGACTTCAAGATCGCTTTCAATAAACGCTAGGTTGGCTTGAGGGAGAAACAAAGCTCAATCTATTGTAGGAAGATGTTCCAGATCAGCTGAATAGTCAAATATTAGCAGAGTTTGATGTCTAATTTGAAGGAACCATCAGATTGCTGTCTTGAATCACAGAATGTCTGCAGTTTCAAGAAGCAGTCTGTTCATGCAAGCAGAAAAAAGAAAAAAAGAAAAACGGTTTATTTCCAACAGAGATGATACATGAAATGAACAACAATGATTTTTAGAACGTCTTAGTATTAAAGTCCTTAGTTGACATCACACATGGGCATCGTAATGCCCATGCCAATTGTCGAATAAAATGTTGTAGCAGAGCTCTTCAGAAATCAGCGCTTCGAGTGAAGGAGTAATGGCTTCGTAGTGAAGGAGGTTCTCTCGTGTCATACCGAACACCTAACTTCCATGCCTGCCTGGAACCGTGAACTATTGTCGGTGTAGCCAGATGACCGAGTTCAAATATCAGAGCAGATCTGTCACTACGTTATCATTGTTGCGAGGGGAAACGTGAGCGACTTACAAATAAAAATACAAATAAATACAGCAAAACAAGCAGGTATATCTTTGTCGTCGTGAGTGTGCATTTGAAACATGAAATCTTAGGAGTGAAACGCTATTGGTCATCAGTATCCGGATATAAATGAAGATATATTTTAGTTTTATCTAGTCAGCTATGTATAAAAATTAAAGAATGAAGTATTATCTAATACATCGTGAGAAACAAAGGAGTCTTGTCCATTTACAGATGGTTTCACTTTGTGAATGGAAATGCTTTAACGTAATTTGAGATCTACCCTTTTCATCTTGTAATATATTTTTATCGACCCAACCATCAGTGTGCGTTCTTGTCGGTGAAATTCGGGGGACTGAATTTCTTAGTTTTACAATTATGACATACGTCGTTGACCGAAGTAAACACCGTGTAATTCATGAAAGAATAGATTCTAAGTTAGTTTGAGCTTCCCAAACCGCAACAAAATGTGTTCCCAACAGGAGAAGGAGGAAGGTATACTGGAAGGTATACTATTTAGTATGAAGTTAAGAGAACGTGAAATGCATGCGGAAGAGGTATCCCCACATCTTGCTCAGAGAAACAACAAAATTATAAGCAGTTAATGAATCAAGAATATAATTGAAGACGTCATAGGGCAGTAGAAAACGAAAAGCACTGCTTAATGCCAAAAAAGGAAGGCCTACCAAACCATCAGCTCAGGATCTCAAATATCCCACTTGTGAGCGCTAATTCCAACAGATACAATAGTTACAGTGTATTCCCATGAGGAGGTCACTTACGACATAAAACTGTTCATTTACGATCGTCAAAAACGACCATTCTAGACTAAAATTTCAAGAATGAAGTACTAAAACTCCCTTTTTTCAGTGAAATCGGCTGTTAGGGATTACGAAAAACAGTTTTGTTAAGCACATACTTGAAGATCAATAAATCAGGCGCCTTGCTGTAGGCCGAGTCATCCTAGATCATTGTTACATTTCACTAGTCTATTGACGAGAACAGACACTTTGAGAAAATTTACGATGTTTCGGGCATTCTTTTCAAGAAACCTAAACTTTGTAACTGAGAAAGGAGACCAGTGCTAAGGAAAATTAATTGAATTAAATTTGAATCTAGCTATTCATTAAATTAATTTCAACTACTTGGACACTTGCATGTTTCCATTGTAACAAAATTCAGCTTTAGAAATTCAGCTGTCCTCCATTGCTGACGAGGCTGCGCGTTAAAACTGTGCTACCGAGAGGCAGCGCAGACAAAAGAAAGAAATCAATTCAACGATTTGAGGAAGAGCTCTGCTTTAGGTGACTCGAGTCTTTTCTGTCACTTCCCTTCCGGGCCAAAGAATTGCAAGGGCGAGTGTCCACAATCTGAGGCTGGATCTTTTCTTGAGTTTCCCTGAGGAGGTCGCTTGGACCGCCTCCCATTGTGATGGCAACACTCGGGGGCCATCGCCTGCGAGGTTAATTATAACGAGGCTTTTTGGACGAACTTTCGGCCAAGATTATTGCGCGGATAGAAAACGAGACGACGGCCGAGTGGCCTAAAACTACGCTGAAGGGCATACAACTTTGTTCTGAAGAAATATCGTAAATTGGGGGCCCTCTAAATAATGATTGAAAAAGTTGCCAGCTTGGGAAGAATCTCTCTAGAATTCCGTGGACTTGGTCTCGCCTCAAACTCATCTTTTGCACTCGCAGCATGAATGGCCGTAAGTTTTAATACTTCACTGGAGCTCATTTTTGTGCTACCGCAGAATTGTGAAGTCTCATCTCCGGGTACTCTGTATCTTGATTGCAGTCTACTGCTGCGGCGCAAAACTTTCAAGAAGCGAAGAAATATTCTATTCTGGAGTGAGGCTTGAAACAACTTGTGTAAAACAAAAATTATAGATAGTAACATACAGAGTATACTAGTCGGTAGCGTTAAGATTACTGGTAGCTGCTTTGACTGCTGCATCGTCGCCTCGGATAAAACACAGAATTCATCCTCGTAAACCTGCTGCTCAGTCTAGGCAGGAGAACACCTTTTGCACTTACACTTGTAGCACTGTACCAATTCCGGCCTCGATCTTTTAAGTTTATCAACTATTGTGATCAGCTGTAAAGGGACGATCGTCATCCTGATAAACAGCTGAATCTTCATAGAGCTCTAAGTCGTCCAGTCGGCGTCCCTTTGCAAGTCACGCAACCTAACATCCCTCCGAGGAATATCTCGGGCCAATCTTGTGGACGCTTCTGCTGATCGTCACGTCACGTTTGGTCTACGTCTACATTCGGCCTCGTGATCGACGCTCTAGAGCAGTGGTTTCTAAACTTTTTTATTTACCGCCCCTTCTCAGGAAAATTTTTTATCTACCGCCCCTCGAGATTTTACGATGTATTTGCTATGTATAAAAATTTTTCCAAGGTGGGCCACTTAGGGAATCACTGCTCTAGAGGTTTGTTATTGGTGAGCTTGGCGTTAGCTGGCTGGTGATGCTAGGATCGACTAAACTAAAACTTAACAATCCACTATTGCCTAGTATGTAACTAATACTAGCTTTAAGTGCTACATAACTATTACTATTGCTAGCCTTACGTGCTACGTAACTATAACTAAACAACACCAACACTATCAGCAGCACCAGCACCAACATCATCAGCAGCACCAGCACTCACAAACAGCAGCACCAACATCATCATCAGCTGGAGCGGGCACCGACACAGAGCAACAGCAACATCTACAGAGGGCCAGACCGTGTAGCGCAATTGGAGATCCATGTTCCAGAGCATCGCGAGCTTCCAGACGGCGATTGAGCTCAGCTGACGGCTGGCTGGACGCGCGGCTCTCAAATCAGATACAGCGAGCAAGATTAGGGGCCAAGAAACTCACTCCAAAAACTAGGGGAAAATTGGGATGTGCATGTATGTCATGCGTGCATGAAAAGCACAGCAAGCGAATTTGTGAGGTTGTGTTATCTACAAAACTAAGCTGTGTGTGCAAGAATGTTGAAAAATCTCATGGAATTGTGACAACCGCAGCACTCCCGTACAAAACCATTGTGTAGTTATATCTCGATGGTGAATGAAAAGGCGGATAAAAAATTTGATTTAAACGTGAATTTTTTCTCAAACGAAGAATTAAGCTATCTATAAAACTGATGTGAGAAACAATTAATCATATCGTAGCTTTTTGTGCCACCAATAGAAAAAAATTCACTATTCGACGAGTATCGACAATTATTTGATCTCCCGAACTACTGCTGGATCAAAATTAAATTTGCTCCAGAAAAGCTCCAAAAAACGTTTGCGATTTTTCTCTGCGCACTCTTTCAAGAAATGTTAAACTAAAAACAATTACATTGGACCTTCGCAAAAAGAAACTATCTTTTCACACATCAATGTAACTGCTAATTCCCGTAACCATCATATACGCGATTAGTTCTAACGTATGCAAAGAATCGAACGAAATAAAGCTTAATTACGGAAATCCGTAGTTTAACACTTAACTGAATAGCCACTTTTTATTTTCATACGTGGCAAAATTTGATTTATGAACATAGTTATTTGTGGGAAAAGGCATTTGGAATTGTTTGTACACATTACTGAACGAAACCGTTCTAATTAATAGAAGTTAATTTGAGGGTGGAGTAAAAAAAGTTGGGTCTCTGGAGTTGTAATACTTTGTGATATCATTAAAGCCCGCACTTTTGCCATAAATGCCTATAATGCCTAAGCGTTATAAGTGCACATAATGCCATAAATGCCCTCATAACGTCATAAATGCTTCATAATGCCACAAACGCCTACTTATGCTGCCTATGTAAGATTTATTACTTCTACAGTATTGCAACTCAACATAACTAATATATAGTATCAGTGAAGAATTCCTAAAGAGAAAAAGTATTCGGTGGCTGCCGGTGATTGATTGTTTGGAAGTGATAACGGTTCGTGTTGTGGGTGATAACATCACTGTAGTGAGCGATGTGAGCGAAGTGTGCGAGGTAACGTTCAGAGCGAAGCGTGGGTTAGGTACGCGGTCGTGGTTGGGTTTAGTTAGTTGTTTTTAGGTTTCCGGTCATCATTTATCGACATATCAACGATCGTAAAGTGTGACTTTTTTACGGTAGTCGGTTTTACTGTGTATTTTGCGGTGGTCGTTATTACATAAATCCAATTAATTACCCTATCTAAAATATGATGCTTAATGTATTCCCAGTTGATTTTACATGTTTTTTCAAATAGCTATTTTTTCCCTCTCCCCATCTTTCCAGATTACTGATAAAAATTTGCATGATATTAGTTCAATTGCCATCCATTCATTGCCTTAAGCCAAACAAACAGATGCAGCCATGATTCTTGGTTACATACCAGAATACGGCTAAAAGTTTTTTTCTAGTGGTACAAATAATACACTATACTGCAATAAATGCAAGACACGGGTAAATGTGTAAAAATATATTTTGTGTGCAACACCTACGGTCTAAACGGCACCGACAAGACGACCTGGAAGTCGACAATTCACAACCACCAGGAAGTGCGGCCAGTTTTGCTAGCGCGTCAACTATTCAGTGTTCGCCAAACTTGGACCGTACGTTCAAAGAGGACTTGTGCAAGACTTTCATTGATACAAACATACCCTTGTGGAAATTGAGCAATGAAAGCGTTAGATCATTTCTCGAAAAATATACCGGAAAGAGCATCCCATTCGAATCTACTCTGAGAAAATACTATGTAGATAAAAACTCCTCAAAAATCATAGATAAAATAAAAAATGCTCGTGATGAAAACATTTGGGTTTCAATTGATGAAGCCACTGATCCACTGGGAAGACATTTAGTGAATGTGATTGTAGGTACCTTAGAAGCGTCAGATGAACAAAGCAAGCATTTACTTACAACAGAGTCTGTCTGGTCAACCAACAGTTCAAATGTATCACAGGTTTTTACTTCTTCTGTTGCAATATTATGGCCAGATGGCATAAAGTATAACAACGTACTTCTATTTGTTACAGATGCTGCTTCGTACATGACGTTAGCAGCTAGAACTTTGCAGGTTCTGTTTCCTCGCATGATCCATGTTACGTGTTTAGTGAATGGATTTTATAGAATATACGAAGAAGTTCGCTCGCCATTTTGCACATGGGGACAGTTTGATTGCAAATGGCAAGAAAATTTTTCTAAACCAAGTAGGTGTGCCCACTTTCGTGAGTGTGCCCTAACCCTGAGCTTGCCCCCACAACAAATTATCACGAGATGGGGAATGTGGTGATCAGCTGCTCTCTATTATTCTTCTAACTTCGAAGCTCTAAAAGACATCTTCAACACTTTGGATACTGAAGACGCTGCCTCCACACGCATTCTTCAGGAATTGATGTGCAGTTCTTGTTTGCAGAACGATCTCTCCTTCATCACAGCACACTTTCAAAAGCTACTGCAAACAATACAAGTGGTAGAAAAAAGGAATATTCCGCTGCATTATGCTTTAGATTTGGTTGATAGAACTATAGAAAAATTAAGGAGCACTCCCGGAGAAACAGGCAAATACGTAGCTGAAAAATGCCATAATATGTTTGATTCTAATGTTGGCCTAGGACAGATCAAAGACATTGCGCAGGTTCTTAACGGAACAAATGTTCAATGCGTTGATAATCTTTTACCGAGCGATGTAGCATGTTTCAAATGCGCCCCCGTTACATCTGTCGAAGTTGAAAGATCATTCTCAAAACGTAAGCATATACTCTCCGATCGACGGTTGAGTTTGACCTGTGAAAACGTTAAGAAGCTTATTGATACAGCTTGTAACAGTGAATTGACTGACGAATAACAATGTATTTTAAAGTTTTTGATTGTATCTATTGACAATGTTTCGGCATTTTCACTGTTGTTGAAGTTAAAGTTATGTCACACGTTACAGTTAAGTTCATTCCATGTTATAAAATAATATTTGTGTGTCAAATGTGTAATGAATTTCAGTTATTAAAAATGTTTTCTCGTGAACATTGCAGTAAATACAATACCTTTAATTTGCTTTATTTTTCATTTCAAACCTTAAAACTCATTTTTACGATACTGCAGGACAGGCTGATTTTCAGGAAAAGTACGATTTGCTCAATTCCAAAATGCCTGCATTGGATGTTTCAAATGCCAACGAAACTGCTATAATTGTCCATCGATAGTGACATGAATGCCTGAGAACACTGCCATAAAGGCCTACGGTTAAGTGCCATAGGTGCCTATGTTTAATTGCCATAAACGCCTTTTTATAAATGCCTAAACTTCTGGGCTCTAGATTTCATATTTACATAATTTTTCTTCCGGTTCTGCAATTTCATTTCATGATATTAATTTTACAGGAAATGAAAGTTTTATGCAAGTGCTTCCATCAACCATCATTCGCACGCCTGCAATCGGATTACTTCAGTTTTTTTTGTCCCGTCTCATATCAACAACTCATTAAAAATTTGCCCCCCAGCGATTTACTGAAGGAGCTCGAATTTTCTTCTCTCACTGATAGAAATAGATATTAATTATCTCACAGAATAAAGAAAAACCTGATGCGCAAAAATACAGAATTTTGACGCAAGGGCTTTAAAATTAAATTATTAGATCACGATCCTAAAAAAGTTTTAGCCTCCCGAAATGTAACAAAGGTGACCCCCCGATAAGAAAAAGGAAGGCATCCATTACCATGGAATTAACGAAAAAGGAATCATGACCCTAGATTGAAAGAAAATTTAAAAAAAAGGAGAAGACCATTATAGGTGTTCAATAAGGACTGCAGTGAACCGGCAAAAGATAGTCCATAACAAAAACACAATTTTACTTTTAATAAAAAGAAATGCTGCCCAACCTTATGCTCGAGACCTCACATCTGAGGAGAGCGCTAATTTCCATAAATACAATTGACACAAAAAACAATTGCCACAAAACACAAATGCCACAAAACACAATTGCCACAAAACATAATTGCCACAAAACATAATGTACTCACAAAACATAACGCGATGTATACTAGGAAAAGCGGAGAGAGAATATATGTTTCATGCATTGAATGATACCGGCAATCTTCACAGAGTAATTTGTATATTCGTAAATAATGCTTAAGGCATGCCTGATAAAGGTAATTTTTTCGTTGCGTGAGAGGAATCGTGCTGTAGATATAGAGAAATTGCTCGCCGGTGCATGTAGTATCAAGTCTGCTAACGCGGACTTTTTCCTCATCACGTTAAGATTGGACAAGAAATCAGAAACCACTCAATTTCAGAAGTTCTGCTCAATCAGATGCAGGAAAGTTAAGTATTGAGTAGATAATTTTTTTTCAGTTCTGCCAAAAGAAGCGCTCATGAGAGTGGAATAGTTTGAACATATACCTTACTTAATAAACAAGTGTCAAAGCCAAATGACCCTAAATAAATAATGAAATGTTACGAAGATCTAGTTTTCTTGTTCTATCAGCCCACTTGTGTGCGCAAATAAAATGCAAAATTTAGTAGGATGAACGAGAATTATTCGTTCGATAGGGGACAAATAAAACGAATAAAAATACAATCTGATTCATCCACGAGTTTTTAATACGAACCTGTTGAAGGTATTTTAATTTCCAGGGCAAATATTCCACGTACAGAACAAACACTAAGGGGAAATTCTGTCACTGAAACACTTAAGTGTTTTCTCTCCATATAAAAACGCTGGGCTGCTAAATCGCAGAAGATCCCCAGGAAATTGAAAGCGATAAAAGAATTACAGAGCGAAAAATACATACCAGCTTCGACAACATTTATTCTATACTCGAAACAGCGTTGCCAATAAAAATGCACAGCGAAAATATTTTCCAATAAAGGAAGTCACTTTTAAGAATAACCGCTTTTTTTTCTTGTCACTGAATAACTTTAGTACTCGGAAATGAAAATAAATCAGGGAAACAACGCAGCATAACACTAGCCCACGCTTTTTTCAATACATATAAGTACGATTAAGGAAAACATGCGAATCCTGAGTGCAATATTCGTTTCCATCACGAAGAGGTAGTAAATTATTTGAGCTACAGTACATCTAGAGATAAATTCATTTCTAACTGCGTGTGCTGCGATGGTAAGCGGGTATCACATTGAGACAAATAACCCTACTTAAAACACGTGTGTCCACTCTGACACCCAGATCAGATTATAAGTTAGTTTAAATATCCCTAACCACATCAAAGGTGTTCCAGAGAGAGGAAAGAGAAAGGCACCATTTAGAACGGAGTAAAAGGCATTCATTTTACTCACAAAGATGCCTTCCGGAAATTGCACCCAAGAAAGTTTCCTATCAATAAAATTCATTCTAATACCAAGCATAGAATTCAAAGCGCGAGAGAGTCTTACACGATTAAATCGATACTGCTCCGATTAAAAACTGTAAATCACAGAGTCGCCGCTTCTACGAGCCAAGCTTCCTGAATTCCACAACTCTGAGTGAACAACGCCTTGGCTAGGTGAGAGATATAATGTTACCTCTCATACGTCTTAAGCATCGGTAGTTTGTACTGATTTAAATATCGTCCACTCTGGACTATTCTGATGAAATATTTTCTGAATTTCAAGACCAAGATACAGCATCAGGGACACAAAACGGGTGTGAATCACGACATTTAAATTTCACCCACTCGTCCCACCGATAAATGCCCCGACGAAGCAACATCCAAGATGTAGGAAAATAACGTCGCCGTTACGTCTGCAGTTGTGTTAAGATGTAGAGACAAGTAGCTGATGTCTGAGTGGAAGATCAACATGGAATTATTATCGTCAGTTAGGAATAACAGGCGAGAGGGAGCGCGCTGTTGTACGGGCTCTGAGTGTGTTTTTCCAGACAAAAAAGAGAGTTGACCTGAGATGAGGAAAAACAGAAATGTCTCATATCCGGAAGTGGATGTTTATAGTTTAGAAATATTTTACAATTTGCATTGAACGTTGCTTATAGCAAAATATTTAGAAATTTCTACTAAGACAAAATTAGGAAACTCGGTGAAGTTTTAGCGCATGTCGACATCATCCATAACCTGAAAATCAATTCACATCTTTAGAATAAACTCAATGGATGAGAAACCTCAATATTGTGCGTAGACAACGAACTTTAATAATGGCAACAATCAGATATTAGTTCGAAACTAGAGTAAATTCCGCTAGCTTAGCGGCACTGAACGATTCTTTTCGGTTACTTCGCTAGTCTGAGATATTCGAGACCCTTTAGGTCGTGTATCAGAGAGGACGTCGAGACCGAAAAACACGGCAATAAATGCAGCCGAGACTCCTGCAGACCATCACCGTGATCCGACTCAGGCCACTGAAAAATGAGTTATAGCGAACTAGACCCTGATATCGCTTATTGACACCGCAGAAATAAAACTTCACGCATAAAACACTGAACCCGACGCTATATACTATGTTGAAAGAAAAAGTCAAAAGTTACTGTTGGGAGCAGCTCTTAGATGAGCGTTCGGTAAAAATTCTGAAAACCTATCTTTCTGTGGAATACCGCAGGAACGACGCTTCGAGTTGTAGTTTAAAAATATAGAGACTCAAATTTATGTTACATTTAAAAAATATCCATTTCATGCTGTCGGACGCAGTATTTTCAGAAGAAATAGATAAGTCTCAGTTTTCAATATTAATACATGAAACACAATAGCTTATTACACTAAGTTCATTATAAAAACGACAAAGTACAATCAAAACTATTATTAACAATTAAGACCCATCATCAACATCAACCATCAACAGTATCCCCAATAGTATTTATTAACCATTACATGTTTTTTGAAACGAATTTTTCCAACAGCTCAAATTAGAATTTCAATTTAAGACCAGATGCTATAAATCCCTTACAAAAACATGAAACTGACAGAACATCCTATACACATACAGTAATCGCGTAGAGGCGAGAAGATGCACACTGCCTTCAAGGATATTATAAATATAATGGACTGCATGTGGCTTAGAATATTGAAAAGTCTCGGTGCCATCATTTCAAAGTCGGCTCCGGTCCCTCGCTGTCGACACATTTTAGGCATTTCTTGGCTGCCGACCACCACGTATAATGCCCTCAAATAGAATAGAGAGAGACCTCAAATTTTGCCGAGTCAGGAATTTCCAGGAAAAATCAAGGTCTCTCTCACGAGATTCGAAACCATTCGGGTTTCTCCTCGACATATACAAGCCAGACTCACAGCACATCACACAATTTCTGGTGATTAAATAATTTCGACTTCCAAATTGGATTTTTCAGGGGATAGTACAAAGTACTGGAAATACGTCACTGTAATGAAATCAACTACGGCATGGAATTCAGTGCTATCGACGTTTAAAATTTGACTGTCCTACAGCGCTTACGAATGAAGGCTTGGAAATGCATGGCAGTTGCAAGGACTCACTTGATCGAGATATGAGTAGAGTATCCAGTTTAGTTTGACTCTCCAGAAAAGGGAGACACTTCGTTTCCATCATTTCCAAAACAGTTTCATGATTAGCTTCGACCAAATTTTTTCGGAAATAATGAGACTAAATTATTTCACCTGAGTATTAAACTACGGTATCGGCTCGAAGAGAGTTCCCTAAGTTCTTGTACTGGTTTTCCAAACAAAACAAAGGAATTTGAATGACATAGAATAATTAAGTGATGAAGATACTCATACAGAAGTTTGATTGCTCGGAACTCAGGCACAAAAAAATATTGCCTTTTCAAGATTAAAATATTGAAAAATGAAGAAAAACACTGCTTTATCAAATAAAATGAAATCGAAATCAGTCTCTCGATAAAAGCATGAACCAGATTAGATGGACAGGGCCTGGCCTCTATTTTCTAAAGGCTGCAATTCTACAAGGGAGTCGTGAAATACTATAACCTCGCTCTTCTTTAATCATTTCCTTCAACGTCAGCTTGCAGCAATGGAAGAATAAAATGGAGATTATGTTGCCTAATACGAATTACTTAGCACGTTCATTTCTTGAAATGTATGGTTGTGAGCAGCAAAGTTTAAAAACGACTTTACTGCTCGAAAAAATTGTCTCTCTCCTAAGAAGTGTAAAAATGTATTAAAGTGATCGAATTTCACCTCGCATGCTTAAATCTCTTCTAAAAATAATGTTGAAATAATTGAAATGCTGTTTAATCACACCGAGACGTAAATGAGCAATTTACCTAGTGGTACTCTCATGCCCCAATTAGCAGTTAACGTGTTAGCTGAAAATGAATATACTAATGTTGACGAATTTGTATTAACATACTTTCGGTGTCGGCTTCCCCCCCACGTGTGACAGTTAAGACAAGTTTTATATGGTATAAAGCGTGTTGTTAAATCCATTTATTTTTTCACCCCTGAAAAATTTTCTGTATCTTATCAGTAATATTTCTATTACAACCGTGGATAATATATATAGGGTATCCCTGGTCGAATGACATGTAAAAAACTGTTATAACTTGAAAGATATGGGAGAGCAAGATATAAAACAAAGTAAGATAAATGCATCCGGATATCAATTCGATCTCTGAATTTTAATGAAAAATAACTCCGTTTGGTCATGTGTGTTTTGGCACATTTTATACCTCTTGAAAATAGCTCCTGTTACTTCCATCGATATGTTACGGTTTCTCTTCCAGATTTATTATTGAATACTTCTTTTTCACTAAACTGTAGTGTTTGGCTCATCAACGTACGCTTTTTTACTTTTTTCACTAAAACTCTTAATTTACAAGTATTCTAAAGAAAACTTGTAAATGAACTAAGCACAATCAGCGATTTGAAAAGAATCATCCTAGAGCAGATCATTTACAACTCTTGCTCATCTTCAAGAAAGTCGCCTAAACTTTTATCAAAATTCTAGATACGTGATGTCGCTGAAACAAGCTACACTGCATTTTTTGCATGCGTAAATGCAGTTTTCGAAGCAAAGAAACAATTCCATTGAATGTGTTTACGTATTATGTTTTATTTTGTGATATAGCCAAATAGTTTGGTATCGTTCCATCAAGCATGTGATCTAGGATGCCAGTCAACATTGCTAAGCCAAGTATTCAATTTATAGGCAAGTAACCTTTTATGTAAATTTATCTTTTTTTGCTCTACAACAGTTTAAAGTATACGTGCATAAGCCAAATATGAGGTAATATAATTTTTTATCTAGCATTCCATCTGGAAAGCCTTGTTTATTTCCATAAAATTGTATCTATCCAAGGCATAATTAATAACCATGAGGAAACCAGATAGATACCTTGCCCTGGTGTCACCGCGAATAGTCCAGAACAAAGTGTCGTCGAGGCAAGTGTCCGGGAGGGCATTTATATTGCAGAAAAAATAAACGCCGTCATTTATTGCCTCCCCAAACTTAGGCCTGAAAATGAGGGTAAGTTTTATAATGACTATCGAGCTGTCACTGTCAAACCAGCGATATTTCTTCTGCCATCTCCTGCAGCATCCTGCTACAAACGCTGAATAACTTTCGTAAATTCGAAATGAGTTGAATTTGAAATTACCACCAGTTTTACAAGGTAATCCAGCGTGACTACGATGGAATTTTAAGCTTCAAATTAGCGTCCCAGACGTGTGAAATACTAAACCAAATCGCAAAAAATTACGTAGAATTCCTCAGAAAAGCGTTGTTGTGGGTATTTTGTTCTTTCCTTTGCGCCAGTGTCAGCAGGGAAGATAGCTGCCAATTAACTATCTTTCAAATTCAGGCGACTGTCGAGTCCAGTCGGTTCTTTTGCAGATTTTGAAGTTTGAACCTCGGTCGATAATGTCATCGTTGAAAACGAAGATTCTTACGATTATGCAAGCAAAGACATCGTTTCGAAAAAATTCTCGCTCGTTCTTGAAAAAATGCTTGATGGCTTATTAAACAAAATTCTCGAACATTACCGACGAAGACATTGATTTAGGTCAAAACCTTCTCGCTGGTAAACGAGACCAACTCGCAAATTGATACAAACTTATGAATAAAAAAATGTACGTCCTGAAAACATGTTTAATCTGACAGAACAGCAGGAGCACTTCAATACCAAACCGAAACGGGAGCCAAAACATCAAACAACCCACTATCTGAAACATAATTGAACCATTCTGGTTTGGAGTCCTGCTCACCAAGCGCAGGTTCAACTCTGACTGGTTCACTGTGTAGAGAGCCAGGCTTAACTCTGACTGGTTCAAATTTCGAACACAGGTTCGAAATGTGTTCACTGTGTGTAAAGAAGGCTAAAATAAGGAAAAGAAGGCGGATAAATTTTAATGAAGATTAGATTAGATTAGATTATTAGTTAGTTTAAGCCTCCCTATCCGCAACAAAGGCGATCCAAAGAGAGGAAGAAAGAAGGCACCATTTAGTATGGAGTTCAGGGAACGTGGAATCTACGCAGAAAGGGCATAGAAACAGTAAGAAAAGAAAAAAGTTCATGAAACAAAATCAAAGTTGAAGAAGAAAGTAGTAGGTGCTGAAAAAAACAGTACAGCAGTGAACCGAAATAAGATGGTCCTCAACATAACAAAACACATTTTATTTAAACAAAAAGAAGGCCTACCTAACTTTCTGCTCGGGCCCTCACATTGTCCCCCTGGGAGTGCTAATTCCCATAGATACAGTATTTGTATCCCCCTGAGGGGAATTTTAATGAATGATTCATCAGAAAATTACAGGTAGAGTTCACTCAGAGAAGAGTGATGACAGAGGTGTTTGTCAACGTTTTCAGGACTCACACTCCGCAACATGGTGAGTGCGATTCCTAGCATAAATTTGAGGAAAGAATGATGGAAAAATTGTTCATTTACGGTCAAGATGGTGCGAAAAACATAATTAGTTTAAAAAAATGTCTAACTTTAAGTATCCTTAATTCGTAATCATACATGGGTATCATAGGATCTGCATCAATAGGCGAAAATATAATTGAGGGAAAAGTATGAAAACGTCCTTTACTCGTTATGTTGTTCTAAATTTAATTTTGAAGATAACACAAGTAATAGAAAAAGGAAAAGTAATTTGGAACAGTGATAAAAAATACATAATGCCAGCGAGGCATTGAGGAAAAATGCTTTTGTTGGCGTCAACTTAGATTGAAATATGAGCTTAGACTTTTACGATATCAGGATGTAATGTTGAAAGTAAAATTGGTGGCTGCAAATAATCCTGCGTCAAAGACTTAAAGGTCGACATGGTACAAATTTGAAACTATTTTTCATGTATACGTATAAACTAGTATACCAAATAACTAGCTTGTTGGAAATGTTTTACCACACCACGAATTAATAATATTTCCTACACAAATAATACTGGTGCAAAAGAGTTCACCAAAACCAGAAACAAAAAAAAGGATTATTGCATAAAGTCAATTAAAACATTTTACTACACGAATGGAGCAATTCGTGATATCGACGACCTAAATAATACTGTCACAATGTGCTCACGTGTGTCAGAAACGAGAAATAGTCCAACGAGGCGAACAAAATATTAAAATAAACATTGGCACTGTTGAGCCCGTATCTCAATGCTAATTTAGGCGCACTGATTGAGTGGACTGGCAGAGAATATTGATTGTACACCATCAAAATGATTGGCGTTAGAAATGCGTGAATATATCCAGTAATTAAATGTTGATCTGAATAGTCTTTCGAGTTTAGTGATGGATACAGAAACAGTTATGGTGACCGATGAAACCTGAGGACGAATGAATTTCGAAAATGTCGAAGATCGAGAAAATTTGCTGTTCAAGTAGATGTCTCAGTGCATCCTGCATATACAGGGTGTTTCACAACAATAGATACAAAATTGCACATCATGTTGAAAATGGCCAAATAAACACTTTTTTTTATATTAATTTTGTTCGCAAAAATTTCATAGAAGAAAAAGGGTTTTTGGGCCATTTTCTACTTGGTGTGCGATTTTGTAACTTTAGTTCTGAAACACCCTGTATAGAGTTAACTTAATAATACACCCTGTATAGAGTTCCTAATTCACTTTTCAGCTGTGAAATATGCAAAGACAATGACGCATAAGCTTGAAATTAAAACTACAAAACTGACGTATTGCCGAAAGTACCAAAAGCTGATATTTAATATAGAAATACGGAATTTGAATAAAAATTAAAGTCACCAGCTTCGCAATTTTTCATCAGCTGCCAAACGCATGTACATAATAAGTCTTAACACACAACAGATCACATCGCCTACGCACACCATCGAAACTTTTATATGAAAAATCAAGGAACTCAAAATAACGACAAAATATTTCGTTCCTGCTTCTTCAGTATGTACTGCAACACAGCTATTGTTGAAACATAAAATGAAGTGATTTTTTAGTTTCGAATCCTTTCATTGTTTGAGGGATTTTGAGACTCTGCGGAAGCTTGTTCCACAGCAAGGCACCTGATATTGGAAGAGTTTAATGTCTTTGTCAATATCCCCAATTTGGCTTTAGGTTA
>JACJUY010003183.1:18873-31887 GCA_014220935.1 Platorchestia sp. MABIK | reverse complement strand
TGAAGAAGAAAGTAGTAGGTGCTGAAAAACAGGACAGCAGTGAACCGAAAAAGGTGGTTCAGACATGGCAAAAAATATACCCAACTCTCAGCTCGGGCGTTCACACATTTTTCCCCTGGGACCGCTAATTTTCATAGATACAATAGTTGTTTTCCCCTGAGAGGAAATCCAGTTAGCATTCAGTGCGAAGTAGCAACAATGAAATCGAAGATGATAGCAAAATTTTCCTTTGGGCATGCGTTGAAATACCTTTATTTACTTTACTAAAGATAACAAGTCTCTGCAGACCACAAATGCATCTACAAAATATGCTCATTCTCCTAAATCACCAAGTGAGCAAATATCGTCATCAGAAAATCCTGGCAACGAGCATGCAAAATTACAATCCCATTATAGGTAATTAATAAGAGCATTGACATCCAAAGCGTACAATAGCGTGTGGACTACGTTCCGCTGGAAGCACAGGCTCATTTATTCTTCAGTAACGGACGAGGGTCGCAGCCAGAGTGCAGGTTGGCATCGGTTGCGCTTCAAACTTGTGTCTGTGGGGCATCAATGATGGCAGCGTCTATCGATTTATTTTCCGATGGAGAGCGAGTGCTCTGCCTCGCTAGTGACAATAAAGCAACCCAATTTCGGAGTTCAATCAAAGCGAAATAAACGAATTTGGGTCTGAAGTTAGGAGACTATGTATATTTTTTTCTCACTTTGACATGTCGTAATTTGCGGCAGCCAACCAGGACGCAGCTGCCTACTGTGGTCAGCAACTTGATCATTCAAGTCCGGTTTTTAGAGAGATGCCTGTTGAGTGCCTGTCCTTCCCTGCATCTCTCTTGCTATTTGCTAACTGTGTCTCTCTGTTGGTTATGTTCCCTGGCATCAAATATTTCAGACCCTATCAATTTTCAGTGTTGGGTTGATCGGTATTAGCGCAGAAGTTTCTTGCAACCGTAATCTGTTATTCATGAGGTTCGTGAACATGTTCTTCTCTTATTACAGGATTTTCCTGTTCTGACTTCTCGAACGCCCACTATTATTGGCCAATTATTCTGGCGATTTTGTTACATAGATACTAGGGTTTATCACAGATCGTTTTTACATTTAATTTTCAGATCTGTTGTAATTTAATGGAGATGAGAATACGTACACAATACATCAAAGGGAGGAGAAAAGACCCGGGGCTGGAGCCGAGATTCCCGGAAAAAAGTCTGACCTCGAGTACTGCTGCGGTTCAGGTCACCAAAAGACAGCAAACTTATGGCGCAGGATATTAACGTCGCTCGGGCAAAAGACCATTTCAACATCGGTCGCAATTTTCGTCCTTGCTTTCGGGCCTTGATGTCCGAGTTTCAGTCCGCAGTTCAAAAGTGAACAAACAAAGTATATTTTGACTTCTGTGGCTCGTGGAATCAATTTAATGATTGCTGTTACTTGATAAATCAACTCGTGTGTGCCAAGCTCTTGGCGGTTCTCGTACGGACTGTGAAAGTCAAAAGGGAGCATTGTAATTTTACAGTGCCAGGAAATGAACGACATGTCTGCATCCCCCACTGAGCATATAAGCTGAAATTTACTTCAAACACTGGTGTTGATTAATAAACTTTGTCGATTGAGAGACCAAAGTGCTCTAGAAGTGAGAACTCGACAAACAGTAGCTCGGCACTTTGTAAATTCTGAAAGAAAAAAATGAAATTCGTCGCAGTATCTGATTCCAAAGAGTGAGTTCTAAAAGAAAAAATGAAATTCGTCGCAGTATCTGATTCCAAAGAGTAAGTTCTAAAAGAAAAAATGTTATTCGGGGCAGTATCTGATTCTAAATAGTTTAGGGCCTTGTAACATTTCCCAAGTATAACACGCTAAGGTGAAGAGAACACTCCCACCAACATCTCCGCACGGAGATAACTGTCCATGTAAACGCGGTGGGCTCCGTGCGCCAGCAGCGCCGTGCTGCGAGATGAGCCCAGTATTTCCGCTTTGGAGATCACTTGAAATGTTCGCATTCTGGACATAACTCGTTGCTTTCAAGAGCGTGAGCTGCAGCTTCAATTATGCAACTATGACTCTCGCTCCAGTGAAATTTGGTGATGTGTCCTTTAATGGCGCCACCCATGGGCGAATTTGCAGCTCCTGCATTCTGCGCAGTGCGCGCTTGAGGGATGTCGGAGCCGAACAAGGTTGCCATTTTGGCCTTTTTGGGACAACATTCTCCGCTTGGTCGTTTGCCCAATGAAATTCTGCCAAAACATTACTCAGTAGTAATTTTTACCTATGACAAGTCGAATGTTCCTTAATTTGTTTGAGAGTGTCATTTGGAAAAAATTCGGTTGGAAGAAAAGATGAATTTGGCCATGAAAAGATTAATCGGGTAGCCACAAGCTACTGTAGGCATCCTGCGCCTGCCCGATCTACCCACAATCCTCGTCCTTTAAAGGTAACGGTTATTAACACTTTGACTGCGACTACTAAATATTAAGTTCAATGCTAAACTAAAATTTAAAGTCAATTGAAGTAAAATATTTTGAAAATTGCAAACATGAACTGGATCGTGTCTTCATTAAGGTTTGATTAAATATTTATGAATATTGAGTTTGCGAATACTGGTCGGTCAGTAGCATTATGAAAATTACCTCCGTGTACCACCGGTGGCGCATGATGGGGGAATCAGCATGATGTTAAAAGTTTCGTTAAAGATTTTATCATTTAGGATCTGTTCTTAATGTAACTAAACTTAGTATCTTCGAACCTCTTTTTATAAATTAAATCAAATCGAGTCTTAATGATATGCAGAGCGCGGAGCCCATTCTTTTGATTGTCAAACTATCGCTTTAGGTTTTGTCATTTAGATTCTATATTCGGGCAGCTGTCCACCATGTTTCCTTTACTTTTGTTCAACTGCTGACGCAGTCAAAGTGTTAAAAATGGGGGAAGATTCTATTTATATACTGCAAATAGTTCGGGGCGAAAACCACTTCACCCAATATTAAATAAATTTAGACAATCCTAAAATGAACGTACCCAGCCTTGATGCATCAATAGATGTTAGATATGGAAAATTGACAAATTTTGGGAGCATATTATGACTTGATAATTGCACTCATGATCACACGTGATAAAAGTTTGTACTCCATGTCGACTGCGAGAATCCAAGAGCTGAACAAAAGTAAAGGAAACATGGTGGACAGCTGCCCGAATATAGAATCTAAATGACAGAACCTAAAGCGATAGTTTGACAATCAAAAGAATGGGTTCCGCGCTCTGCATATCATTAAGACTCGATTTGATTAAATTATAAAAAGAGGTTCGAAGATACTAAGTTTAGTTACATTAAGAACAGGTCCTAAATGATAAATTCTTTAACGAAACTTTTTACATCATGCTGATTCTCTAAATGAGATCCATTGAAAGAGTGTAGAGTGAGACGTAGCCGGGCCTCTGTTCTGGAATTGGCTCTGACCTGTTCCGACTCTTTGACGCGTAATGTAGTACAAGTTGTTGAACCGATTTACGTCAATGCACACTGTGTATATCTACATTAGTAGCTAGACAAAAACGAAGTCGCAAGGGAATTTCGTCCCTACACTGAAATGATCAATCGTGAATAGGTTGATAATACTCATTGAAAAGATCTACGGTGAATACAAGATGGTACAAAAGAAAATAATTCGTGTTTCAATTGTTCTGATGGTACTTCAAAAGAAGACACACGTACGAACAATTTTTAGTTAACCGGCTGTTAAAGTAAGAGTCTTAAAATTATGATTCTCATTAAAAAAAAATTTAAAACTTGGGCATTGATCAAAGTCAAGAGGGTCGAAATTTGAATTGAATAATGGGTGTTAGAAATCAAATTCAGAATGCAAGAATTTAAAAGAAGAGTAAATGTTGTACGCTCGAATTTAAAACGATATAGTACTATCAACTTTAAACAGAAAAGGACGTAAACTAAAAAAACTCCATTCTACACTGAAAAGGACAAACAGTTATTGATTTACTCCCAAGCTCTTAATTGGGGGGTAAGGAGACATTCACACTCCAAACATTCAAAATAATGTATCAGCCAGGCTTTCATTTTTTCTTGAAACGATTTTTTTTCACACTTTACATCGTCGATCAATCAGAATATTTCATGCTAGTCTTTCAAATTTTGTCAATTTTTGAACGAAGATCTGCAACTCTTCTTCTCAATTCACACCCTAAATCAAAGATTGTCACCAGATTATGTACGTGAATTTACATTTATTACAAAATTATGTCGAGATAGGTTATGCAAATGATATATCTAAAACACACACATATACATACATATAGATTAGAATACACATAAAACACATATGCATTTTATGTAAATTGGATTATAAGTTAGAATCATCCATCTTCCCGTACCACGTCAAAGGTGTGCCGAAGATATGACGGAAAAAAGATGGAGCGTACTAGCAAAAACTATTCTGTTTTAGCAAAAGGAAGGAAGGTCTACTTCATCTTCAGCTCGAGACCCCATACCTTCTTTCTGGGAGGGCTAATTTTATAAATACAATACTATCAAGTACCTAAGGGTGATCATGAAGTAATTAAGGAATAATTACGCTTATTGAAGTAATGAAGAACTATTCAAAATAGGCTTTGGAAAACAGGTCTCAAATCCTAATGCTGAAACAGGTCTTACCGTTCGGACCCAGGAATCAAATCATGCTGCTTTAAACCCTAAAAAAACGCCTTCCTGTTAGAGCATCTCTTGTTTAAACAGTGAACTAGTTTCTTTTAAATGCTCCTTAGCGGTCGTGCGTCCCCGAACACCGGATCTAACTGTTGCGGACGAAACAAAGAGCTCGGATTCCTTAATTTAGTTGATCACATGGCCGAGCTCCTCCGGCGTGCCGAGGGCTGCCTCGCACGGTTAGTTTACAGCTTTGCGATCTTCCATATCTCTTTAGGTCAGAAAGTCTCCTCCACAAAATAAAAGAGGTCGAGGCAAACGTCCAGGCCAAACAATACAAACCACCGGGACCACTTTACGACGGTTTCTTCTTGGCGGTTTACACCACTCGCCACTTTAAAGAATGACTCCTGTTCTGCGGAGCGCCCGGCTGCTTTGAAGCGGCGCTGGGGCTTCGTTGATGCAGCCATTCGGGGTGGAACGACGGCGAGATTTTGTGATATCGAGTTGTCACTCCCTGAATGCAGTTCTTTGTTTGGGCCTGCAATTCGCTGTCGTGCTCTCCCAATTTATACCAGGAATTTCGAGTCGTTCTTGTTTTTGCATCTTCTCGTGTTTTCGTTTGTTGCGCTTTTGCTCGTTTTTATTTCAATTGTTTTCGTGCCTTTTAACAGCACTGTGGTCTGAATAGTCATGAATTGCCAACATAATGTTGAGGTTCACCATCCAAAAATTTCAAGCTTCGAGTATTTTAAGTCGAGATGGGGAAAAATTTATTCAGCTGTGCTCAGCAATTTTCTTGTTTGATTAACGCTGTTCAAATTTCAGAAGCAAATTTCCTTACTTAAGCAAATTGAGCTGACATTTTTTCATTTAGTTTTGTGTTGAGTAGTTGAGAGACTTTTTGAATTTCATAAATTTATATCATATTTTGTATTATTTCAGCATTCACTGATCTGAACTTCAGATAAAAATACTTTACCTTGAAAGTCGCTTATGTTCCAACTTCAATTATTTCCTGATTTAACCCTTTAACTCCCTAGAAAACGTTACGGTTTTTTTTCGAAAATAGGCTCAAAATGTAATATTTCTTGATGAATTTGTTCCTTAACATGCTCTTTGCAGTTCACTGCCAGTTCCTGCCTCATCCTGATATTGGTGACTACCACATATCAGTGCCAGTTCAAAGATGGGGGTTGGGATTACGGTAGAATGAGTTCAGAGAAGGTGACGTTAACGGGTTTCGCTTAAATTTAATTATTTAAAATGAGCATTTCTTGCTGGTACCTAAAGTATCACGGCTTTCCATTTCACGGGGCGTACTGATTGTTCGATTAGACTGTTTGGTTAATGCAAAGAAGGTTAAAATTAAGGGTGCCCACAGCCGTCATCGCGTTATCATCATTTCACAACATTTGAAGTTTTCCTCGACACAAACGGAGATAAGAAGTGTCATTTTCTACGCGCAATTTAACAGGCCCTGTAATACACGTTACTGTGCGCTGGTTTCAGATGCACCATCAAGCCGCTTCTCTGCTAATATTCATAGGTAATGTACTGCTCAAAACCCACTTGCTCTTCTTGGAGTCCGTACGCAATAAAATCACTTTCGGGACAAAATGCACTTCCCCGTAATAGCAGACCATTGTAATTTTTTTCTTCCAAAGCGTTTGTTCATCACGCTGTAGTCTTTCGTACTGCTTTTACCCTGATATATGCACGCAATTTCAATATAATTCAATTAGATTGATTACTTCCTTTGTTATCCGTTGATAGATAAAAGCTTATTTTACCGAGATGTTCGTCAATCATCTGTAATATTTGTCAAATTTATTCACTCTGTTACTTGAAATCATGATATTAGTTCAATATAAAAGCTAAACACTCAGGTCTGAAACTTCCAGGAATTTTTTGATCAGAGTCTATGCTGCGGAGCTGGGGCTTTACTCAAAATTCAAAAGAACGGGAGGAGAAAAATAACTAAACATTACCTAAACTGTCTGACGCGCCTAAGCCGCAGTCATTTGAAATGATTCACCATACAGCGTGTGCAGTTGGAGGACGTAATGCTAGTACCAGATCAGCAAAATCCATCACATTGTGCTGATGTGAAGTAACCTGGATTCAGCGACTAAATAAAGGATCGTTCGTCGTAGACTTGCTTGCCGCAGGACAACTTACAGAAGCTGAAGGAAGACGTTTCAGGCCACGGAGTCAAACAGCTGATCTCTTATCACTCTGAATGATCATGAAGTTTAAAATATAAATTAGCATGAGTCTCCGTAGCTAAAGCAAAGGAATCCCAAAGAGAGAAGAAGGTGGAAAGGATAACTTAATATGGAATTAAGGGAACGGGGAATTTATGCACAATTAAGGTGTTTTTCCTTACCTTGAGCTTAAAAGAAGTAGTAAAATTGCAAGGAGCTTATGAAACAACATAAAAGTTGAAAATGAAAGCAACAGGTACTGAAAAAGGACAGGAAAACCGTACAAAGATGGTGTGTAACAGAACAAGTAATTATTGTATTTCAACAAAAGGAATGCCCAATTACCCGTTTGCTCAAGACTTGATATCTTTCCTCTACAAGAGCAAATTGACCCCGGCTGGGTTAATAGTTGCAATCCCCTGAGGCATGCTGGTTTAGAAGCAATTAGAATTTATACGTCTACCTTCTGTTCTCCATTTAAATTTCATTTTCAAACAAGTTTCCATCTATTCTTACTCAAGAAACGCGCAATTAAGAACTTGTCTACAACGTCTTTCATTTTCTTCATCCATGCATTAGAGAGGAAGATATTCTCGGGCTCCCATTGTTTCTCGTTTAAAGTAAGTTTATGCTTGCGCCGTCTTCCGAGACTCTTGTTACCTTGTTATCTTCCTAAAGTCGTGGTTTACATTTATTGCATTGCTTTTCTTAGTGCAAAGTTTATTTCCCTACAGGAATGACCCTATCTCTCTTGCGAGTTGATTTAGGCAGTCCAGCCCAACGTGAATTCTATTTGCGAGTTAACTTGTGTTAACAGGCGCAGCTCCATTCTGGCTGTCGAGTGTGTATTTCTGAGACTCTGGTTCCAGCTTTGCTTCTAAATTACAGTACTGAATTTCTGGACCCAAGACAACACTTGTGGCATTTTCGGTCCGCAGCTGCGACAGCCCTGAGCCTAATCCGACCACGCTGCCCTGCCTCAAGACGCCGTGCCTTCGTCTTTTCTGTGTGGGTGAAGACGTGTGTGGGTGAAGACGTGTGTGGGTGAAGACGTGTGTGGGTGAAGACGTGTGTGGGTGAAGACGTGTGTGGGTGAAGACGAATCGGATGAAGACGAGTGTAGTAGAAGACTAAGCGGCAAAGGGATGTCATGAAATAGTTATTAATACACGCTTTTTCGGCGTTAACGAACTCGTTGAACCGATGACAGAAGCTGTGCTTTTAATTGCAGAAACAAATCCTAAATTTCGATTCGAATGAGACGTGGAGGAGAAATGGTGCTAGCCCGTAATGAGTAATGTTGCAAGTCATGGTTGCTCTAAAATCCGATATATACATGTTAGAATACATAATGTAATTGGTCAACCTCGCGGCGTAGTAGGGGTCTGCCGGAATTCAGCAAAGTAAAGTAGCAGATCAAAAGATTGAATTCCCTCTTGAAGTTGATGCCGACCTACCAACACTCTGATGAGCGCAGTCCTAGTTTTCGTTGCTCGCAAAAAGAGAATCATCGATGGGAACAGAAGTGAATCGCATTTAGAGCATTACTTAATACTAGAATTGAGTGCAACGCGATGATACATCTTTTCAGTGAATGCAGAAGCAAAACCCACGGTAACTGAAGCCCCCATTTCGTATCTATGGATCGATCGATGGGAAGGAACAGAAGTCAATCGTCTTCAGAGAATTATTCTAGACTAAAATTTAGTGCAACTCGATGATGCATCTTTTGAGTCAATTTAAAATCAAAACCCACAGTTACTGAAGCCCCCACATCGTAATCCATGAATGTTTCACTGAGAAATAACGCACCAACTTTTCACAGTGGCCACCGCAAAGCCGGTCCGCCTCCGACTGTGATAATCTCAGAGCAATGAGAATGAAGTGCGCAGTAAACAAAGGATATCGTCTGAATGCTCCCGCAAAAGACTGTGGTGCATTCTTGCAGAAAATGACAACATTTGCCTCTTGTGATACGGAGTTCTTGAATCCTACAGAACATAATTTTTACCTCCGGTTGTATCGATTCATCAATGAGCTGCCCTAATTAGAACTTTGTGAAGATTTGCTTGAAGTAATGATATGAAGATGAATGGTTTTACCGTTTGTAATGCTTGTTACAACCGAAGATGGATCCAGGGAAAACAACACGAAAAGACATATAAAAGCGTAAGTGATATCAAAACCGAGAGATGAAGAGCTTTGAGCATTGTTAATCAGCACGAAAAACGAGCAAAAGAGAGATAAACGGAGAAGCGATAAATTTTGGCTGCTATATTATGTGTTCTATAAGTTACTTCAGCAGATGTGCTGATGGCTATATTCCTGTGTGGAATTGATATTTCCAAACGTTCTGACGAGGACAGGCACAAGCGATAGATTTCCTGAAAGGATACCCTGAGTCGCACTGATGAGTGTTGCGTGCCACAGGCGCTGCTACAAAAGCAACTAATTTTTACGATGATATACCGTGATCTCTTGATGTATCTTGGGGACAGACAATTTTCTAAATCCTGCGAAAAAACTTATGAAAGAAACCCTACAAAAGAAATCCTATGAAAGAAATCTTAAAGACGAAACCCCAAATGAATTGAATGACGAGCTCATAACATAATTTCCAGGACAGATGTTTGAAAAGTTTGCATCCTGTAGTCGAGAAGAAAAGGTATATCTTGAGTCAAACATTGGCCCGAGTTCGTTATTGAACTACAAATTTGAACTACAGTAGATTAGATTGTTAGTTAGTTTAAGCCTCCCTATCCTCAACAAATGAGATCCAAAGAGAGGAAGGAAGAAGGCACCATTTAGTATGGAGTTAAGGTAACGTGGAAGCTATGCAGAAAGGGCATAGAAACAGTGAGATGAGAAAGAAGTTCATGAAACAAGATCAAAGTTGAAGAAGAAAGTAGTAGGTGTTGAAAAAACAGGGCAGCAGTGAACCGAAAAAAAGTTGGTTGGTAACAAAACAAAAACCTATGTTATTTTAACAAAAAGAAAGCCTACCTAACCTTTAGCTCGGGCCCTCACATTGTCTCCCTGGGAGCGCTAATTCCCATAGATACAGTAGTTGGATCCCACTGAGGGGATTGAACTACAGTATTTATTGATAAAGTTTTATCTGTAACATGGCGCAAAATTTAAAAAGCGTTATAATTTAAACAAAAAAAAAACACTTCGGTGAGTAAATTTATGAAAAAAATGTGACGTGAAAATGTACAAAAGCGTCTTACTAAAATCATAGGAATATCAAACTAAATCAAAGAAAAACGTGATTTTCATGACAAAAAAAAGTTTCAACGGCCACCCTATGAAAAAATCAATGGGAAGAAAGTACTTGAGCCGATTTCAAACGATATGTTTGACAACTGTGATCACCGTCTTCATGTCTCATAAAATAAAGCAGCTGAAAATATTGATCGTGCGTCACCGATCCTGTTCAATTAATGTTAAGAAATGAAATAAGTTCTCTGTTTGTACACATAATGGTGGTTCATCTGCAGTGCACAGGAAGTGAAGCATTTTTGTTATAGACAGCTTTCATAAATTAATATTAACATTTACAAATGGAAAATAAATAACCTCTCGTATCGCATGAAAACTGTTACTCTTGCGAGCAAAATACACCGCTCAGAAGTTGGGAGAAAAAACTGCCATCATCTAAAAGGCTGAGCCGAAGCAATAATTTTGCTGATGTTGTTCCATGCAGGGATGATAATTAATATATATTTGAGAGGACATCGTCACCGGACATCGATCATGGATAGCACCGCGGCGCCATGTGGAGCGTACATTGAATTACTGGCGAGAGAAGCAATTTATTTTCGAGAGAGACTTGCAATAATGAATCGCTCTATTCGGCCTGCAGCACCGACAACAACATTAATAAGAGCACCAACACCAGCAGCAACAAATCTCCCGAAAAGAATAGACTAGAATAGATTTTCTCGTGTACTGTTTAGCATTTTTCCAATTTCTGTTCTTCGTGCACCGAAAAAATGTCTTCTGAACCCCTCTATCACACAATTGTTTTCAATAAGAATGCACAGTCAAAAGACTAATAGTCTCTAGTAGACCAATTTATTACAGAACGAGTTCCGTTCTAGGGCAACTCATCGATTGAATCATAGCTGTAACAGCTAGCTAGCTCCATGTGTAAAGAGAGCAAATATTTCTTGATTGTCTCCATTGAGAAACTACACAGGCGCCCCAGAAAGAACGCGTGTGTGTAATGCAATTCACATCCGCGCGCCGGGTGATTATTGACGTTGCCGAGTCCATTGTTTCTGGAGTTACAAAATATCTGAGGAGGACTCTCGATGGGAGGGCAAACACGGCGCAGTGAGAGGAGGCGGTCGCGTCGCCTGATGGAGTGCAGGCAGCTCCGGGTTGCTTCCCGGCAGCTCGTCTTCCACTCAATTTAGACTCCGTGGCTGGGAGAGCTTTGCAAATATTTCAGAAGGATAGCGCAATAGATGCAGGGCAACAAATGCATTTTTCGACGTCACAGGCTGTATGGAACGAAGGATGAGTTCATGGTATTGTGAACTCGTAATGCAGTCGTTTTTAAAGCGCCATGTTGAAATTTGTGCCGTAGTATATGCGTCAGAATAAGGTAATGCTGACGGGCTCTAGTCGATTAGAAAGATCCGCGTGTTCGGTGAGAATTATTCAGCCAGAAACGAGTGATCAAATGGGTTTTGAATATTGTACCACTTCATGATATATCGAGAGACGAATTATTGCTGATTCAAAATGAAAAAGAAATCGAAATTTAGTTAAACATGAATAGTATTTTAGGGGAGAAGTCCAACACCCATCATTAGTATTCCTATCAAATTAGTTAAACTCTTTGACAGCGACGTGATTCACCCATGGCTTCTGATAAAATTTTCACACTGCTGATCGACCAGTAGTCACAACCTGAATATTCATAAATACTTTAAACTGAATGCAGACAAGATTCTTTAAAGTTTGTTATTTTCAAAAAGGATTTTTATAAGTATCTCTAATTTGAGTTGAATTTTGAACTTCAGTGAAACACACCTGAATGGAGTAGTAAGGCGCCCCGTCACAACACAGGCAATCTTAAAGAAGCGAAGAGAAAGTAACATTTAGGACGGACAACGGGGAATCTATACACAAGGTGTGTTCTCACACTGGTTACCTTGGGTGTAGAAATAATATGTTGAGGAGGATGAAAACACAAAGAATGGATAGCAGAGAGGGCATGAAAACTTGAAGAAGCTGTATGGGCTAGAAGGTAAAAGTCCGGAAGGCTATGTATAGCTGAGGTAACCTTACGTTTTCCACTGAGAGCGCCAGAAGAGCTCAACTCTCGAGTTAATAAATAAATCGAAAGAATTTACATTTTATCCAAAAGCCAACAGCAGCGTTGATGTGTATGTCACGTGAAAGAGAAGCGTTAACTCATCAACTGAAAATTGCTGACGGAAACGAACAAGTATAAGCAAGCTCCATTGATCTGTTCACCGTTTAGTTTCAACTTTGAAACCAGCCAATTTGAGACATTTTCAAAAAAGCAGGTGTCAGTTTTGAGAATTGGCTTGAGTGTAAAATAGTTAAAAAAAAGGAATTAAAATTGAAGTTAAAGCATGAACTCTACCGTGAAACACCACAATTCGGACCACTCTCATATAAAGAAAAAATAAAGGAAAGGCAGAAAAACACAAAACAATAATTTGCCTAAAATGAAGAGCTGCTATAATTAAATCCGCAAAATATACAGCTGCAGCCCATGATACACCGTGGGAATAACAAGTTTGATTAATACTAGTAAAAAAGCCTGAGGGAAGTGTTATATTTGAATGGTAAATTTTGAAATCAGCGAGATTTCCTCTCCTTGCTAAGTATGTCTTAACTCAGCTGTTGTTCCTTCCTCACAGAATATTAAAAACTACCGATTCCCATCTGGCGGTCATAACACCATTGATGCACTACGTAGTGATGAACAGGAGGCGTTGGAATGCAGTCTGCTCGTTCCAGGCACTGTAGTGACAGTCCGCTCTTTCCTGGCACTGGAGTGACAGTCCGCTCTTTCCTGGCACTGGAGTGACAGTCTGCTCGTTCCAGGCACTGGAGTGACAGTCTGCTCGTTCCTGGCACTGGAGTGACAGTCTGCTCGTTCCTGGCGCT
>JACJUY010003183.1:3900-18273 GCA_014220935.1 Platorchestia sp. MABIK | reverse complement strand
AATAGGTGCGCTAGATTCATTCAACGTGTTAGTAATTTTGTATTCTTTGTAGGGAATAAATAATTAATATGTTTCCTGCATCGTTAAATTCCCATTAAGGATGGAGACTGGTTATCGAAGTTGTTAGTGGCACGCTACCATATAAATTGACTGATAATTAATAATTATTCTGTGGACGTTGAAAAGTCTCATTTAATCTTCATTAGTAAAATAAAAGAATTGTGACCTCATGTCAAGACAATCAAAAGAAATAACAGCGGAGAAGAAGAAAAAGGTCTATGACATATGAAATAGTGAACCTTCGTTCAACGCCCCCACGCACGCACATTAGAGTGTCTGTAACACGAGGGTTCTTGTAAAATAACTTCACTTGTCCGATGTCACAACTTTAGACCCAGCTTAAATGGCCCCAGTTACACTTTTGAAATAACTCTCAGCGTACACTATGAGTTAGCGTTTAACAATCTTGATACAACAACAAAACGATAAGCTACAAGGCTTGTTTGAAAAATCATCTGTTCACTAGTGGACAACATAATGCTTAAAACATTAGTGTCAACAATGAGTGATGACACCTAAAACATTACCATCAACCATATAACTGATGATGAAGCCCTTCGTCACCAATTCCAGCAAGCATGCAAACAACTGCCTCGTATTCCGATCAGGTTTCCGAACAGTATGGAAAATTGAGGTCATTCATTTCTGCCGCACCTTAATCCTACGAGATCGACCTGTTTTCCATTTTCCCAAAGCGAGCTCATTTACTTGGGCGATGAGGAAAACACAGGTGGGGCTACTACGACGTAGAGAAGCTGCAATTTTGAATCTACAACAATATTTCTAAAGGAGGAGGAAATTTGCAAAGGGGAGAAACAAAAAAGCGATGAAAGGAAAACCCACAGTTTTTATCACAATGACTCAAAAAAAAGGTCATGTCATTCATTCAGCCCTTGGATTCATAAAAACGTAAACATGGTTTCACAATAGATAAGCAAGATTAGCGATCAACAAAAGCTTCATCTTGACTTGCATTTTACGGAGTTGAGATTTGAGCTGTTTTAAATTGCAGTAAATGACTCAAAACAGCTTTCTTCACGCAATTTACATAGGAGTCATCCAGTCATATCCATGTAAGATTGATGGTTGTAAGCTTACTATTGGATTTTTTCACTTCGACCAGTAATGACGGTCCGACCACATTTATCGAGATGACGTGTAGTCTTCTCTGCAAGGAACGTGGACTCTGCTCACAAAACGGATATTTGTAGGCGCGACGAATCTGCAGGGATTCATTACGCGTTGTACAATCAGCACTTGAAGTTATTAAATTTTCTTCAAATTTTAATCGGTCATGTTAGGATTTAAGACTCAAAAATTTCTTTGGCATAGCATCCATGCGTCTATTTTGACTGCATTTCTGAACTGCAAATGATCTTGCTGCAATTATAGCGGTTACCATTCCACACACGCTGCAACAAATTCAGTAGCATCATCTAAATTTTTTAAAACCTGAAAAAAATGATACCATGGAACTGCTCAAAATTGGGTGAAAGTTAAACTTCCGGGCTTCATCGTACGGGTTTTATCATATCTTTTCCTAACTCTCTACTCGAGTCTACCACGAGGAACAAAAGTTTAAGCTTATACGAAAACAAATTTTCCGCTAGGCTAGGCAGGATGAATAAAATTACAGTGCAGTACTGTTTAATTCAATAAATACTCTTCGTAATTTGTTTCTCTGAATTAATATCTAAAAGATGAAATCGTGCATGCCACACAATATTGATATGAAAAACACGGTTGTATGATTCCATCTTCCCTCTCCGCGGGTCGGTCACACTTTCACACAAAATTGGCTCTTAGTTATTACAGAGGCAAATACTTGAGTACGCTGTAGAAAAAATTCCGGATCATGCACTCGGTAATTAGAGTGACTGTAATATTGCATTAGTGTTAATTATTATTTATAATACATTATAGGTAACATATGTATTATGTTGGCTAGTTTAAGACTCCACATATATGTTAGGATAGGTAGAGATAGATTTAGGTACAGAGGGTAAGTGGGTGGAACTAAATTTTTAGAATGAGACTTCTCGTTATTCAAGTTCCTTTTTTATCAATAGGATATTTTGTAAGCTTTACTATATAACACCTAGATTCGCGCACATACAAGTTTATGCCACGTGAGATTTTCCACGGAAAACCTAATAGTAAAAAGGTTGCGTAGATGTGATTATTTTTGTACTCACTTATTGAAAAAAAATCATTCTGCAGACAATCGTTGTGATTACGCTCTCTTCTTGAAACTTGCGATGATTCATTAATTGTGCTCCTGTTACTCAAAATGTACAGCAGCGATGACATGATTTGGCATGTGATGGATCTTCGCAGGCCAGTCGGACGGCCAAACATTGCCTCATTTACTGAAATTTTGAACGTCACATACGCACCTTGACGGGAAACTAACCTACTCAGGTAGGAAACGTAGTAGCCGATACTCAAGTCACAAAAACGTAATTTAGAATAACATCTACACACAACAGTTTATCAGAAAAATAAGCACCTGAGAGACTAAGGGTTTAAACAGCAAGTTGATTTGAATCATCACAGAGTAAGCGACTGTCAAACAACCCGCGTGCCAAGTTACTGTGGTGAAAGTGACTTTAATGTAGAGATCTGAGGCACCACTCTAGCCAGAAGCTATGGGGACGTCGCCACCATCATCTCATAAGTTGGTTTCCGGCGCGCCATTACCACGGAATGTCAAAACTTCGCCAGACATCCGTCGTCGCTGGAGCTCAGCTCTTAGTATTGAGGCGGCAGGCACTCTCCATATCGGTATTGTTACGGTGGTGTGCTGTGGTAATGGATGATCTCATAAAACATAAAGTAAAAGTAACACAAGTAATTGAGTAACACGAAACACAAAGTAAAAGTGACACAAGTAACTGAGTAACACGCACGAAACACAAAGGAAAAGGGACACAAGTAATTGAGTAACACGCACGAAGCATAGGAAAAGAAACAAGTAACTGAGCAACACGCACGAAACACAAAGGAAAAGTAACACAAGTAACTGAGTAACACGCACGAAACACAAAGGAAAAGTGACACAAGTAACTGAGTTACACGCACGAAGCAAAGGAAAAGAAACAAGTAACTGAGCAACACGCACGAAACACAAAGGAAAAGTAACACAAGTAACTGAGTAACACGCAGCACAAAGTAACTCAGATCAGTAAAAACAGAGTTCAAACAGGTTTGGATTTATTCGGTGCGGATACAATTGAAGAGGTCGTTGTTTTGCTCATGGAAACATTTGCTTGTTATAGCGCTATTAGAGGCTGTGTATTATGCATCGAGCCTAAGCCGAACACCAGCTTCGTGGATAATTGAAAGAAGAAATATAGAAAGAAATTTTTAGAAGAAATGAAAAGAAATTAAAAATAAAATAAGAAAAATTTTTCCAGCTCTTTAAAATTGAAGGTTTCGTAGTCGCATGATGGGAGAGTTTCTGGTGTTTAACTGCGTAAACTATTCACGTCATTTCTTATTAGTACGTATTCCTACTCGCATAAAACTTAATCGAGAACACTCTTCTTTTATAACTGAAGTACAAAGAAAAAGAGAAGTTCATAGCGAGAAAGTGCTTTTTCCTGAAAGGTATTTTTTGCAAATTGCTTTTTCTTACCAAATTCCCGACCATAATGACGAAAACAACATAAAAGAGTCAGTTTTACTGGTTTTCTCTCTCTCATTACTGGCAATTTTGGGAAAAGTAAACGGTGATGAGCATATAATTTAGAAATATCTATACCTTATTCCAGCCTTCATGAAACTCAGTTCGTCGGAAGTTCTGCGTTCTTTTGTTACTCAGGAATTTGATAGCTCATGAGAAAAGACTCTGGATCTTCGTTCGAGAATGATGTCAAGTAACAAAGAGCGAAAGTACAAGCTTTTGCGTCGAGAAAATAAACACGCACACGATCTTAATATGAGGGGATAGCTAACTTCAGTAATTTGTCCAGTGCCAAGATGTCCTACGCTGACGAAATTTCCCTAACCATACGAGTAACATGAGATGAACAGGGAGCACTACTGTCACTACATTTATTTGCCAATACAAATTTTCAATTAATAATAGCCTCTGTGATCGAGGCAGGTGGTCGACAATCAGCGCAGCGCTCAAGTGGCTGACAGCGCTTACGCTTCGGAGCGGCGGCGCAAAAATGTCCACTTCACCACAGTAGGCACCTGTGGAGCGTATGGGCTGCGTGAAACAGCGCAGTTTTGCGCATCCTCCCAGCTGCTGCAGAATTGCTTCGTAAACTTCGAGTGTGACATTTTTAACTTACCAATAAACCATGAAATGCGCAAAACTGTCAAGAGTGGCAAGAGACACGAACGACGAAGTCAGATAAGCCAGAGATCGGATGTTCACATTTCGAAGTTTGAAATGCATTCTCATTCTGAGGTGTTGAGCTCTAGCGCTGATTCGTCTCTCGTGGTGAGGGACGCAGTAAAAAATTTAAAAAGGCTTCATATTTTGCGTGAACTCGACATCAGATGAAGAAGGGGTAACTCTTTTGACTCATTGGTTGATAAAAAACTTCGCGCTCCAAACAGATTTTAAAATTCCGGCAGACGGATAATGAAAAAATAAAAATTAGGATCAATGCGAGGAGAGGAGGGCTGCGAAATTCTTGTATTTAAGCAACTTACTGCGCGCATTTACCGATAAGAAACGGAAGAACAAAAAGCAAATGTAAGTCTTAAGCTCTCAAACAAATGCACGAACTTTCACGGAATCTACATGACTAAAAAATGTCAGTGTTTCAGCGAAAAATTCGCATTAAATCCCAAAAATCATGTATACAGTGCGCACAGCAGAATTTACGCCCATAGACGAGCTCGTTATCCACATGTGAAAGATAAACAAGCGAGAGCAAATGAACGCAACTTGAAACACGAAAATAAATTGGACAAGCATCTTCCGCTTTACAGACGAGCTTAAAATACCATCCGGAGGTTTCCTCGTGGCGCACCGTGTCAAGGGAATGGAAAGACGAAGGAATTAAAAGGGTTTTCTGGAGCAACTTTTTAAAGGTATGTCGCCCGGTATTTTGCTTCAGTTTGGTTTTTGTTAGATCGTCTTTCTTAATTACTGTAGTCTTGCGTTTAAAGACAACGCCTGCTGAACGGAACACCTCGTATAATAAAGTCAGTGGAATTTGTGTGTTTGTTCATAGCTTCAGCAGTCACCGCTCGAGGCGGAGGTGCGTTGTGGGTTACAAAACGTAGATGCTTTATTCATCCGTTAGTTTTGACGTGAAAGCCTTGCCAATATTTTCTGTTTTAATTTCATGTTCTAGTGTGTTTCACTTTTGTTTCGGTGTATTCTTCAGTGAGATCGCCAGTCGACCCCCAGACTGGGATACTCGTTTTAAGCCCAGCCACAACCTTACCGGTTCCTGTCTTTATAGAAGAATCTATGTTCCAAGCAACTACGAGTTGAATCCGAAGTGTGCCAGGAGGCAGCTGTGGGTGGCAGTTTCTGGAAACCGGATAATTCACTGGTCTCAATAGTTGAGTGTTTCAGTGAAAATGACTTCGCGTCTTCCCCGGCATTCCATCTGTCCACAACCTCGCTTTCCCTTCTACATTCGAGTCGAAGATCAAGCCGGCTCCAAGCAGTCGACTCTTAACAGCTCTGTTTAGTTGTTTAGTTCTTTATTTCTTTGTTGTGGTATTATTGAGGTATTATTGAGGGTAGAGTTTTGTCGAATTGCAAACTGTTAATATTCATTAACTACAGGTGTCCTTAGTTATTATTCGATTGTATCTTTTATGCAATTCTAATTTCGTGTATCAGTTCAGTGCTCTGCACTAAATTTCCTTAAATGTCGAAATGTAAACTTTAAAAACCTTATTCTTATTTTTCCGCCGGTTCACCCAAGTCGAATACTCGTAACCTGAACACACCGACCGACATACCACAGGGGTTAGCAACGCTCATAAAATGCTCTCTAGTCTAATTTGATCAATAAGGGCTTGACACTGGCGCGCACATTACACAGAACCAAGGACCAGCACACGTAATCACGGCAGTGTGGGTAGCACAAAAGTTACAGTCATCGACTGCGCAATTGGGAACTTGGTGTCAGCAAACTCGAGTCGGTGTTAGCCACGGTAGAGAAAGCAAGGTAAAGTCATTTCTATGGGGGAAAATACACCTCCTCTTGTTCGGCTAACTAATAGAAAGGCTTCACTTTAAAATAACTGGATGACGTCACTATAGCGACATGTCGTTAGGCCAATAGTGGCTCCAGATTTGAAGCTAGGAGTGCTGCCAGATGCAATTTGAGCGCTGCCATTGGTGCACTTGTTGCTCGCCATGGCTGTGCAATTATGACGTACGCATTGTGACAGGAAATGTTCGCGTATTATTTATTATATTGGCTAGTGTGACGCTTCCTAGCCACACTAAAGGCGATCTCACAAGGGAGAAGAGACCTGTTATGATATTGTGTCCTGTAGAAAACGAAGATCGGAAGAAAACACAGAGAAGAAATAGAAGAGAAGGCATGAAAGCTGAAAGAAGTGAATTAGGCACGAAAGATGACAGTACCGCAGGCCTATCATTAGGCAAGGTAACTTAACAGTTCTGCTCTGGGAACGCCCATTCCCACAACACATGGTAAACAAAGCTAACTAACCCAAACCTATTGCTTTTTCAATTCCCAATGCGGGAAACCTATTGAAACAGCGTAAATTTGTCGATCAGGAGTGACTTCTCAGAACCACGAGTTATCGTAAACAGCAAGACAGCAACCCCTTTTACAACTAATGTGGTAATTTAACCCCTTTTAAAACTAATACAACTAATTTAACCCCTTTTACAACTAATGTGGTAATTTAACATTAGGTGCACTTCGAGTTAGCGAGTTCTTGCGCCTCGATCAGTATGTAATGACTTTGTATTTATTCAGGCAAGAAAATTCTGTCATTTTGCTTCGTGTAATCAATTTCACTACATGAACACTCCGCTCACATATCGTTTTCATTCCTGTTATTTTTGAGGTATGTTGAGCATAAATGTTCGTTGTGCATCGTTTAATCTTAGTTTCTTTCACCGTGTGATGTTTAGATTCCCGTTTAATCTTACTTTCTTTCACCGATTTATCTAGTTATTCTACCGCGGGATGTTTAGATTCTAGAACGAAACAGTTGATGAGTATCATTTTACTGGCAACACAAGAGCAATACCGCACTTGTGAGGTATTTTCGTGTTCAACAGCGCGTGGAAACACTTCGAACGACCACATTAGTGGGAGAACGAAGGTAAACAAGCCTCGCGCAAGGAAAATATAAAAGCAGTATCGCAATGTCTTTGACAGAAAACACATGAATTTTTGACGTCGCCAAACTACTTCAGCAATTTATTGGGAAAAAATTCAGGACATCGAACAAATCGGTCTCACGTTTCATGGATAACATTGCCAGTGTCTACTACAACCATACCAGATGTGGGAATATCGCAACAGGACTTACGCAGAATTTTTATTTTTTCGAAATTTTTCAGCACTTGTCTTCCACGGTTTCATTTATTGTCAGTTCGACCCTAGGTTTGAGTCATCGTTCCTCGGCTTATGCTTTTCTAGGATGGTGAATCTTAGTTACAACTATCATAATCCCAATCTGAGATGAATATCTTCGAGTTTTACGATTTGAATTCATACGTCAGGGCTGGAACTCCATTGATTGTACATTTCTCAATGGGTCCTTTTCATTTTTTAATGTTGGAGTAGCACACACAAGTCCAGAAGCCCTGCCTAATTTTAGTATTGGACTACCACACACAAGTCCAGAAGCCGTGCCTAATTTTAGTGTTAGAGTACCACACACAAGCCCAGAAGCCCTGCCTAATTTTAGTGTTGGAGTACCACACACAAGCCCAGAAGCCCTGCCTAATTTTAGTGTTGGAGTAACACACACAAGTCCAGAAGCCGTGCCTAATCTCACTTGGAGTTTCTAGTGCAGGTCTCATCTTTTCTTGGGCTTGAGGTGACGATGTGAAAAGACGACATCGTAGAAGAAGACCAATCCAATCTCCAAAGAGAGAATGCCGAATTTGATCATGCGACAGCGCTACGCGGAGCCGAGCAATGAATGCTCTTCTGTAATTAAAGCTTTAGCTGAGTTTCAATGCCCGAGCTACAGGCAAATTATACGAAAAGATCTTCAAAGAACACCATACAAGAGCAGATCTCTACTCGAGGCCACGAGCGCTCTTCCCGGCCATGGGACACTCGGACGATATTCCACTGGAGTCCATGATCGCAATCCTGACTACAGTTCCAGTTTCAGTTACTGGAGGCTGAGTCGCCAAGAACAGATTGTTTGATGCGTTCACGCGCTCGAAGGTAAAAATTTCATGCTGTGTTGAAGGTTTTCGAATGCAAATCAAACCCTGTGACTCGCAATTGCTAACAACTTGAATATTTTACGGATGTCAATTGAACCTCGAGATGAGAAATTAACTAAAGTAATATTTTACCGTGCAAGCATTTGATTGGAGATGCACTTCGGTAAGTTCGATTTTACGCTATGCTGGTGTTTCCTTTCATTGGCGTTTCAATGAAAATGCACTAGAAAGAATTGACATCCTGACAGTGGAAAGCTGTAACCGGGTGGCAAGGACTTCTGAAAGAAAGGGTTATTTCCTGGAGTAACTATTGGAAGACATCACATTCATCATGAAATATTCTGATATTCATCAAAATCAACTTTACTTAATATATGAATGTTATATAGAATTTTATTAAGAACAATGAGTAGCATAGAATATAATATAGAACAGAAATATTCAAGAATTGTGTTGTGATGGACCTCAACTCTCCCAAAATAAAAATAATTTTTAATGGGGTTCTCCTCAGGGATTTTTCTTTTCTTGAAATCAGGTGTTCCAAATTCTTACTTCTCTTGAAATTCTAGAAATCTTGTACTCCAAATGCTCAAAGTTTTAATTTAGAGTTACAGCAAACGTTGACAATCAATGACCTGACGTACATGAGCTCAGAGCCATATTGTATTGTCAAGTTGCTACCGTTCCATTTCAAGAGTTTTGTTTTCATTTGAAGCCACTGGTCAAGTTTCATTCATCATTTGGTTCTTTTGATGTGCAAATTAGATTATAAGTTTAAGCTTCCCTAATCATAGGAAAAGTGTTCCAAAGAAGGGAATGAAAAAGGCACCATTTAGCTTGAATTTAAGGTAATGTGGATTGAACGCATGTACATTATTTTTTTCCTATGTTATAATATATTCTGCTTGGCTTGCGTCTTACTTTCCTGCCTTAGTAGTACGTTATACTCAGTAATTAATTTAACTGCTGCTAGTAAGTGACTTTCCCAAAATTACACAAATTATCCTCACAGCTGGAAATTGGAGGCTAAACTACCTAAATGTTGGCAATAGCTGGAAGTATTTGAAAGCCACCCGCAATGCTGACAATGAGAAATTTCATTCCAGTTGAAGATTTCATGAAAGATTTTATTCAACACACAAAGCGTATGAAGCGAACATCCACAGTTGTGTAATTGTCGGCCTTTTCGTAGTATTCCATCTTTCCAAAACCAATGTATCTTTCTTCAGTAGTGTTATGTTAGCATATCACTATTCTGCTATGATATGTCCTACGCTTTTTGAGATGTGTTCTGCTTTTCATCCAGGATTATTATTATTATTAGTTTAAGCCTCCCTATCCGCAAAAAAGGCGATCTAAAGAGAGGAAGGAAGAAGTCACCATTTAGTATGAAGTTAAGGGAACGCGGAATCTATGCAGAAAGGGCGTAGAAACAGTAAAATGAGGAAGAAGTTCATGAAACCAGATCAAAGATGAAGAAGAAAGTAGTAGGTACTGAAAAACAGGACAGCAGTGAACCGAAAAAAGATGGCTTTTAACATAACAAAAGCATTTTATTTCAACAAAAAGAAGGCCTACCTAACTCTCAGCTCGGGCCCTCACATTGTCCTCCTGGGAGCGCAAATTCCCATAGATACAATAGTTGTATCCTCCTGAGGGGTTTTCATAATAGGTTCGATGAAAGTAACATAATCTTAATAACCTTAGATAACCTGCTTGCTAATAAGAAATAATATGATTGAACCTTATAACCTTAGATAATCTGTTTGATAAACAGAAATGATATGATTAATCTTAATAAGCTAAGATAATCTGCTTGATAAACAGAAATAATATGATGGCGTCTGCTAGGGATGGAACGGAATCAACTGAACCTGACCTTTTTTGGGATGTAGTCCTTTGCCTTGATCAACATATTCTGATGGCCGCTCTGGCGTCTGCTAGAGATGGAACGGAATCAACTGAACATGATATTTTTTGGGTAGAAGTCTTGATCAACATTTTTGGAGCGTCCTGATAGCCGCTCCGCACAGCATGGTCCGCTCCTTCTGCTAGCACGAAGCACGGTCGATCTCAGGCAAATTCGTTCCCTCATTTTACTGATCCTCCGTTTAGTATCTCAGCTCTACAGATATTTTGGGGCTAAACTTTAATTAACGCCCGAATTTAGGAGCGCTAGACGAGATGACCTAAAATCCCGTACGTAAATTCATACGTGAAAACTATCCGAAATAACTTCATGATCAATTTTTATGGTTTTTGATGTTAAAATAGAATAGATGGAGAGTAGTTGACGATATATTACTATATTATGATGGAAGAACTTAAGTCTGGTTTCGATTCAAATAAAAACATTTTTTAAGTTTAGGTTGAGGGCATTATGGGAGATCAAGATCAATGCTGAGGCTGAGGGTTGAGGAGCTTCACGTTTGAAAGGGTAACGTATGACTATGGTATCGATAGCGGGCCAAAACTGAATTAACAATAAGAAAGTACAAAGATGTGTTGGTGACCCTAACGCAGAAGGTGATAATTATTATACCTAATAGTGTACACGACCCATCAAAAATGACGGGATTCGGTATTTTGAATAAATAAATCTTGTCGATGTGGATGTCAAACAGATATATCCATGCAAGTAATGCACGCGATTAAAATATTCTTGTACTTGTGCACTGGTAAAACACGTATCACAGATACGGATATTAATCCTCGAGCGTCACAGAGAGACGGAAGAAGCGGACACCAAACAAATAAATTGACTCTCCAATGGTATTATTAGGTAATATTATTGCTTTCATAATTTACTAGACTCCAAGTAACTTGTTCGGTTAGCTTCCTGTTAGAACTAATTTTTTGAAAAATATTCCAAGCGAAATAGATATTCGAAATAGATCATAAAGACAAGGAATTTTAATCTATCTCATGTTATTGCTGAAATCCGGGCGTTGAGTTTTCCCCTCCGTTATTACCGAAAGCGGAACGTGTTCGGCGACAACAAAGCAAACAAAAACCGAACAGGATTATCAGAATTTTATGGGTTTATAGATAAAATTGTAACTTGTAGTGTAAAATCAAGCGTTTAATTATAATTGTGCTAGAATGTAGGCTCTACTACGAAATAAAAAAGCAATTTATGAACACCAGTCGCACAGCTCGCTATAGCCAGCAACAAGTCATAGTGCGTCAAAGTAGTTCATTTTACACAGGGTTATTGAAATTTGAGACGTTGGGTTGAAAATACCCTGAGTGCAGAACGCTCTAGTACGTAATAAATTAAAAATATTTCATCGCATAGGGAAAACCAAATAATTCAACTTACATTAAAAAGAACAGTAAATGTCACGAAGGGTATATTCAACGCAGGCGCGGCAGTGGATTTAGCTCCAAGAAGAGGAAATATATTCTGCCGAATGGCATCCACAAGTCTGAGAGCTCAAAAAAGCCGCGGTGCTTCATTGGCCTTTGATAGCTCCAAGTATCTGTAATGTTCATGGAACGATGAAGACGACGTGCGTTTGTTTACTTGTCAATCGAACAACAGGATCGACAGCACTGTAGAGAAAACAAGGTAGTCATTTCTATGGGGGAAACACACCTCCTCTTGTTCGGCTAGCCAATAGAACGGCTTTATTTCAAACAAACTTTATGACATCACCATTACGACATGTCGTTAGGCCAATAGCAGAGCCAGATTTGGGGGCTGGCAGTGTTGCCAGATGTAACATGAGCGCTGCTATTGGTTCGTTGCCATGACGTCACCATTGCCACACGGTCGACATAAAAAAACTGATTTGATCCTGCCTTGTTTCTTCTACCGTGATCGACAGCGCGAGCACGATGCACAAATGATGCCTGCATTACAGGCACTTGTGCTGCAGCACCACAAAGGATGAATCCATTTTTTCAAAGAAGGATTGCAGCAACACAAAAAGTTTCATCCGCTTGTGTAAAAATCCTGGATCAGTTCGATAAACATGCTGTAAATAAGCCGCATCATTTTTCTGTAGGAACGAGCAAAGAAACTAAAAAATGGAAAAATCCTAAAATAAAGAGAATATCTTCAAAGCCAAATTCACTCTTCAATAGGCGTTAGAGAATTTATTCGAACATTTTGTGCGGTAAGTGAGCCGATGAATGAAATTTAGAACTCCGACGAAGCCAGAGAGCATTTTGTGAATCAGGCAAGCGTGCAATAAAAGGGAGGTCATCTTAGCATGCATAATTATTGTACATTTCATGAACAATGGACCGGAGAAGCAAATGCCCTTCATGGACATTTTGTTCAGCTTTGCCGCTGGCGACGCAGCGGAGCGTGAGGCCTTCACGAGCAGCGGAGCTGGGGCTGCTTGCGCCTCTGCAGCAGCAGCTGTTTGGTGTCTTGGACGACTATGTAGAGCCCAGGGTTGCCCGATTGACAATATTTTTAAACGCCTTGGCCATGAGAAATTCACTTGGCCATTTTTAAGTGCCTTGGCCATGAGAAATTGAGAATTATGTTTAATGTGAGTATTAAGTTTATTTATATTGTGATTTTGATTGAAAAATGGCTGTATATTTGGAAGTGGCCATTTTGGCCATTTTTCCTCATAAAATGTGGTCATTGGCTGCGTGATTTATCAGGCAACCATGCTCGAGCTCGTCAGCTGCGATCGCGCGTCTTTTCAAATGGAAGCAAGAATGCGGTGCATTGGGGAGAAACTTTCACTGCTCGTCTTACGCGTTATATAAACATGAATACAGCTGCCTAAACTTTGAAACTATTTTTCTTTGCATGGAACAAGACGCAGGTATTCTCCGTTCGATTTCACTGAACTTTGTGTTGCGAGTTTTATCAGTTTGCGAGTGAATCAATTTTAGAAGCGTAGCAGACTAAACTTTCACTTGCGATTAAAGAAAAAATTGTTTTAAAATAAAGAGTTGTAAATTTGCTACATAACCAGGAGGTTTGAGATCAAAATTGATTGTTTACAAGAAAGTCTTAGCCTCCCTTTACCCCAAAAAAGGAGTTCAAAGAGAGGAAGGATGAAGGCATCATTTAGGATGGAGTTGAGAGAACGCGGAATCTACGCACAAGGTGCATAAAAACAGTAAGCTAAGAAAGAAGTTCATGAAACAAGATAAAAGTTGAAGAAGAAAGTAGTAGGTGCTGAAAAACAGGACAACAGTGAACCAAAAAAGATGGTCCGCAACAAAACAAAAAACATATTCTATTTCAACCAAAAGATGGCCTACCTAACTCTCAGCTCGGGCCCTCACACATTCTCCCCCTGGGAGTTTAAGATCAAAAGCCTGTTGAAAAGAAGTCAGAATGAGTCTTTCTCTTCCCGAGGAAAGGTTCAGGGAACAAGTGGGATGACCCTCATAAACTAGCCTACATTTTCTCTCCTTTTAAAAAGCCTAAGAAGCCTCAACAATGGTTAAAGTTACAATTACAGCGTACGTATCTCTATCAAAAATTTGTCCCAAGACAAATTAAGACTGATCTTTATTCGAGTATTTTATTCCGTGCACCCTTCAATAATTTAGTACTTGACCACAGACCATATGACCTGTCTTACATTCTCTTAAACTCTCTGTAAATATCGTCCCATTCGAAGAAGATAGAAAAAAATACCTACACACATTCAAGTACAATCGTGTATTGAGAGCACTGAACTCTACGGAAAAGTGCACTTCTTGGCTTTCATTTCTCCGAGTAAGAGGTTACTTCAACAAAGACATGATGCTATAGGCAGGACTCTAAACTCTCTAAAATACTGCAGATTCTAACTCAAATTAACATGGAATTGTGTAACCATTGAATTGTGTAACCATTGAATTGGGTTACCATTGAATTGGGTTACCATTGAATTGGGTTACCATTGAATTGGGTTACCATTGAATTGGGTTACCATTGAATTGGGTTACCATTGAATTGGGTTACCATTGAATTGGGTTAC
>JACJUY010003182.1:74049-90846 GCA_014220935.1 Platorchestia sp. MABIK | reverse complement strand
ATCGGGATCGGGATCGGGATCGGGATCGGGATCAGGATCAGAGACGTTTTTCTAGTCGTAATCTCTAAGTGATCGAGTAACCCTCGGAGTTACGCGGGTTCCTCGATCCGTCAAAAACGGTGTTTCCAAAGATGATCCGTTGCCGAGATTGCTTCTAGAAACACAGGTTAGTGTCACCCGAGTAACTTTCTCTGCAACTTCGTTTTGAAAAGGATTATTACCGGGTTGGGCTTCGACGTCACAAATGTTTTCAAACAAATTTTCGGCGGTCTTTCGCTAACGAAGTAGCATGTGGGTATATAATGAAAAATTAGTGATCAAATAGGATGAAATTGTACGATGAGTGTTTAGTTTTTGGTATTTCAACATATTGTGTAAAGTTTTTAGCATAAAAATGAAAAGTTATATAAAATTGACATTGAACCCAAGCCGTGTATTTGATGTAGGGCAAAGGGCAGTTAATAGGCATTAAAATGCAAGGATTTTTTATTATTCATAAATTTATCATGCAGGTAATAGTATTACTTTAATTAATAAATAAATATTTAAACTTTTTTGTTTGTAATAAATTTGTAAATTGCTTTTTACTCAGTTATTGCTGGCTGAACTAACTATCCTATTGATTTAGATTGTTCTTGTACTAGAGAAAGTGTCTTGTTATTTATCATTCATTCTTCTCTCACAATGGATAATGATGTCATGTAAATATACAAGTTTGACTAGCTATGTGAATATAGCTAGTCAAACATAGATATTGCATAGTTTAGATAGATAGAACATAGATATTACATAGGTATTGCATAGTTAAATCTTGCATAACAAGATTTGCATAGTTTTATAGAAATATTTTCTTGCAATGCAATTCAGTCAAACTAACATTGAAACTAAGGTAGGATTGAGAAATGAATATTGCTTTCTTTATTATAAGGCATAATATTTAGTTGTTCATGATTTTATTTCTATATTGCTTGCTTAATTTTCTCTTCCAATGAATTTTCAATTTGTCTTTTTTGACAACAATTTAGTCATTAAAGTGTGTGACATCTTTGTTTTATGTTCTTCATCTGTTAATGGAAGATCCATTTGAAAGATATCTTCATCATAGCTTTAAAATTTTATGAAAACGTTTTAAAATATCTTTCATCTATAATGTTGCTCCATATAATCAAATAGTAGATGATAGCATTCATGCTGAGTGTAAATTGACACTATTATCATTTATTAGAAAAAATCATCTTAGCTTTAAAAATTCTCTATATATCTTTGCAAAATTGTCAAAATAAGCTGCCTCACTCATTTTTGCCAATTTTGAAGTACTTTTTGAAAATTTTACAATTATGTTTCAAAGAGAACACCATTTCTGGATTAGTATCCAAATTAATTGAATGGTAAATCAATTTGAACATTTATTGAGTTATTTCATAGTTGCTATTGAGCTGTTTTCACTGAGCTATAATTTAGAAAAAAGCCAATAACTTGTGTGTTTAATAACCTAGTCATGTTGACTCAAACTTTTTACTCTATTCAGCCATAATGATGCAGTCTCATCTCCTTGCCTAAAAGCAAAAATACACATGAATGTTTGATGAAAGTATTTTGTATGTTCAGCTGATTAAAAGTATTTGTGCTGTACTCAGAACATTAATTCTATAAACTTGATATATACTCAGAAATGTTTAATTCAGTAGGAGTTATTTTGCATCATTTTAAAATGTAAAAAACCAAACCAATGGCATTCAGAAGTGCTAGTTTAACCTTATTTAAATGAATGCTTTTTTAGATAGATCTTTCTTCTTCTACTGATTCTTCTTTCTTACACCTTATTTTTGTACTCGTATTACTGTAATTAGAACCACCATCACTAAGCGGGCTCTGACATGTGGAAGTCATTAATATTAGGCCAGGAAAGAAACTTCCACTTGATGGTGAACTTCAAATAACACATAAGGAAACAAATTCAAGAAAAACTACATTGTATTGAGGCTTTTTTTGATAGAGGACCAAATAGTCCTGGGGAGTGCTGAAGTGTTAATAAAACCAGCTGGGCTACTAGTCCAATTAGTGTGGAAGCTTTCAGTCACATGTTCTGTTCAAAACTTAACAGAGAAATATTTTTATTCCTTGCTTCATTTAGATAAAAAGAAACCATAAGGGACATGCCTTAATTTTTTAACTGGTCATCTTGGTTTAAAAAGGAGAGCCTATTTAGTATGAATTGTAGACTGGATTCTATCACAACAGGTAATTATTGTTCAAAGAAGTCCAAGAAAAACTCATTTTAGGAAACTTTTATGCTGATTGAACGTTTAATATTAAATTTTCAGAAGCCAAATGGCTCTCAAAATTTGGAAAAGACAAACAGAAAAAGGAAAGGTATAAGCAAAACCTTGATAAAAACACTTGTATCAATTCCCTTTTTGAGAAAGTACTACAAAACATTCAAGTTGCCTGTAAAATGAAGAATTACTGATAATGAGCCTCATTCTTTTCATCAGATATGTTCCATTTAACTTATTGATATACATTGTGTCTTAGTGTAGCATTATTCAGGAAAACTAATTTGAGTCAGCTTGCAACGGATGTGTGTTTATGGAATGGAGCAAAGGAATGGAGCACAGCAAAGAATGGAAATTTTTTATTCTGTGAAATCAACATTATCATAGTGTTGATGAAAGTGGCAATAGCTTCTTTCATTGCATGAATTTGCTTTTTTAAATGAGTAAAAATTTTTAACTAAATAAGCTTGATATATAAAGCTGTGCTCCTTTCCATTTCAGGCACCATCAGTGTTCAAGTTATGAACATGTATCCCAGTCTAGTGAAGAGGTCCCATGCCACCCGTTTAGAGTTTCACAAGGATTCTTAGCAAGTTGCAAGTGGATGTCTGGAAGTTTATTTGTTAGGTAAGTTATTTATCTGAATTTAGGAAAATTTAATTATGTATCTGTAAAACTATTGCTCTACAATTGAGAAGCTTGTTACTTTAATGTCAGAAAGAAGTGAAGCAAATCATTTATCATGATAAAGACAGGGGCCTTGAAATTCAGGAGGTGTGGCATAATTGGGCTGTCATCATCACTTATTTCAGTTTAACATATGTCTTGAAGACCAGATGAAAAGAATAATTAAATAATATTAATAAATATATTACTAGTAGCTCAAAAAAAAAATTATTATTTTAGAGCACTTCAAACCTATCCATTGTGCTTCACCATTTCGAGAGTACATTGATTTTGTTTGCATCAACTTCTGAGAAGGAGTCCACTTTTGATGCATGTGCATGGAAGGATTTTGAGTATACAATTAGAGGAATCATATGTTATTTTTTAATATCTCAAAATTTGTATACTATAAAACAATTTAAATTTAAGTGAACTTATGTACTTCTCTCTTCTACAGTAGTGCAAGTGAGTAGGTCTTTATCCGCATCAGCCTAGAAGTATTGATTTATATATGGCATGAGTATTCCTCTTCCTCCAAATCTCAGTCAATCTAAGTTCAATTAATTCAATTTCCAGAGGAATCTACAGCATTTTCATCTAGCGAACTGAAAGAAGCTCATGCAGCAAAGGATTGCACACTCTCCACTACAGAGGAACAAGGAATATCTGGGCAGCTTCGGACTCAGCACTGCAAGGTTGAAGCACAACATGCTGTACAGCCAAGAGGTTTGTTGCATGGATAGGGTACAGAGTTGATGTGTTCTTGTGTTCATTTTTTTTGCATGTGTTCATTTTTTGCCATTAGATATTCAAACTTGATTTTGATTTTATCTCATTTATGCATGTATTTAACTTTGGTGTGTTGTGCACTGTTTTTAAGATGACGATGATGTAGGGAAGTGTCATACAGAAAATCCTTGAAACTTATTAAGTTTTCTGGATTAATACTATTCCTTTATGTGATTGGATGGATATGGATTGAGAGTGTTATGATCAGTATCCCATGAAAAAAATAGATGCTTCTCATTTTTAATTCTATCTTAGCCCTTCTAGATTTGATAGTACAAAATATAGAGATTTTGTGTGGCTTTCTTGAAGTAAACCGAATTTTTTGTTGCTATTAAATGTGTTCTTTTCAGTACAAAGACCTGTACTGTGTTATTAAAATCCGCTGGCAATGGGATTGATCTAAATCTTGCAATTCATTCATTATTTTCTTGTTTCATTGAGCTGCTTCCTTCCACTGTTGAGAAAACTGTTAAAATCCGATTGGTCATTCAACATGTGTAATAGCATTGGATGAATTGTCGCAAATCCAGCCTTGCTCCTTACCAGAGTCCCGTGCAAGACAACCCATATCTTGCACACTTAGGGACTAGGTCAGTTTTATATCACACTGGCCTAAAAAGTAAGAGCGCTGCCTATTTTATGACGAGCGGGGCAAAGGTGGGAATGCTTCACTTTCCTGGCGACATTGATAAACTTTGAACATGATTAATGTGTTCGTTATTTGCCCGAGCGAATCCGAAGCCTCAGCGACGGATCCGACCGGAGTTGAGGAGGGACCTTCGCGGGTTGCCTCCTCAGATGCAAACGAGAAGTGGTCCGGGGCGCATGACTCAAAATGTGCTCTGATCTGAACCGGTCCCGCTCCAGGGAAGTCTAACGCCCTGAAAGCCGGCTTTTTGTGAAGAGATGTTCACCGGAACATGTTCTTCGAACGTCGTGTCGAGGTGAGCATTTCTTATTCTTTGTTCTTGTCTTGTCATAAATTTGTTACGTGCAGCGTGTACTGGCATTTTTAGGGTGTCAGCAAAAGACTATGTTTTCTGTGCCAGTTAGTTCTGGAAGTTTCTCGCCGCAAAAGCGGGTAGGCGAGACAGAATACCTATGGCTGTAAAAGATATTTGTATGAATCACAACATACTATTTCTGAGGTGGAAACAGAAAACCTTCATGCTTTTTCACATCTCTGTTTCCATGTCACTATATCTCAGTCTCTATAAGGTCAAGTTGCTGATACATGTTTTATTTTATCACGCTGCGTTTTCACCTTGATGTCCCAAATGGTCAAGAATCGGATCCAATTTACGCATTCAAATGATCATTACGAGTCCTTGCCTCAACACGCATGCTCATCCAACCTGTTCCAATCAAACCTCTCGTTGGCTCAATTACTTATCATTCTGAGTTGTAGAACATTTTTATTCAAGCCCTTTTTCAATGAAATATTCATGTTTTTTAGATACTTCAGTTTTTTTGGGCTAGAAGCCTCGTTTTTGTTGAAAAAAATTGAAGAACATGTTCTTTAGAGTGTAGTATTACACTCTTCCATGGCATTTTCTACTCTCAAATTCACTTTCACCGCCGCATTCTCAATTTTTTTTATTTCTTGTGCGCCAATTTCAGGGTATTGGGAAAAAAAACTCAACTTCTTTCTATTGTTTATTTTTTACACCAATGACTATTAAGACGTACACCACCAGGAGCTGTTCTACATGAAGAAAGTCTTCTAGCACATGAGGTCCTGCCAGCATCGCAGGAGCTGCAGTCACAGCATGAGGTCGATTCCCAGCAGCTAGATCATGACCTTCAGAGCCTTCAATCCTTTGAAGGTGTGTTCTTTGTTGTTATGCCTGAGGAAGAGTGATCTAATTACTCCCACTATGCATGGTATCAATTACTTTTTGGTACTCGATTTTGTTGAATGTAGAGACAGGGATATCGATAGATTTGACTCAAGGAGTAGAAAGCAATGCACTTATCTTCGATATACAGGGTGTTATGTATTTGATGCACATATTTTAACCACAGAAAGAGCTATGATAAACCCTCTCTGTGGGGATTTTATTGTTTGTAAAATCAAATTTTCCACAAAGTTACATCACTACAAAGTTTTTTTACCATGAATACTTTGGGTCGTGAAAATTTTATTTCATGTCCGATTTTGATGAAAATTTAGTTTAGTGTAATAATTAGCCTACTTTTGAAATAAAAATTTCAAGTAACTGCAAAATCTTGACCCAAAAAGTAATTGCAGAGGTCTAAAGTCAAAGCCAAATACGTTTATGTTCTCAATTGAAAATGTACAAAAAACCTATTTCATCACAAAGTTTATGTCAAAAGCTTTCAAATGATGTAATAAAATTGCAAGTTATCTTTCTATTTCCTACTTTGAAATCTATTTTCACAACCATAACAGCCCCTGGTTCTGCGTAACTATAAACTAGTAACTTGTTTATTTAACCAAATTCTAAAATACGAACACATTGTACAATCGCCACATTAAATTACTTTAATTCACAAATTCAACAAGTTAGTTTACAGGTATGTTACAAGCCGGCGTGACGCGACGATAGCAGCCTTGAAGTGAGGCTACACGCTGAGCCAGGCGGCTGTTTTGGTTGTGAAAATCGATTTTAAAGTAGGAAAAAGGAAGGTTGCAAGTAATTTTATTACATCATTTAAAAGCTCTAGACTCGAACTTTGTGACGGAATGAGATTTTTGTACATTTTCAATCTATATCATAAACTTATTTGGCTTTGACTTTAGATCACTGTAATTACTTTTTGGATTAATATTTTGTTGTTTTTAAAATATTTACCTCATGAATAGGCCAAGTATTACCCTGAACTCATCCAAATCAGCCAAGAAATTCAATTTTTTTAACCCAAAGGATTTTTGGGGAATGAATTTCAAGTGATGCAAATTTATTTAAAATTCAATTTTTCGAACAATAAAACCATCACAGAATGTGTTTTTGGTAGCTCTATCTGTGGTTAAAAAATTTACATGGAATTACACAACATTCTGTATATTAACGTATTGTGTTTTCTTTACTATTATTAACTTTACTTTTTTAAATAATTTGAGTTGTATTTGTTAAAAGGCGATGCACTTACTGCTGATGTAAGATTTCAATCGCATTTCTGGGGTCATTGTGTTCCTATAATTATTTTTTTGATGAAATGGAGACATTTTTCCTGCTCTTTACTCATTTTTTTCTTGTGGGGAATTCAAGCTGGTTCATTCATAATATGGCTTATCATTGAATGTAAATTAATTTTCGTTGTACTCATTGATTGTTTGTTTTGAGGGAAATTTTGCCTCTTTTTAAATGGCGGCTTTGCATAAAAGCGCCCACCACGCATTGGGAGTGGTGTTTGTATTAGTGTCTCTTGTGTTAAGTAGGTGTTTGTCTCTCTTTCCGAAATATTCCATCAAACCTTTGGAGATGTCTCTGCATAAAGTCCATCTTACATGTTGTTAAGGAAAAGGAAATTATTAATGTGTAATAGATTCATTTTTTGTTCCGACATCGTGAAAATAAACTTCTTTCACTGTAGGCCAAAGATCTTAAAGATAGGTTTGCCTCTTTGAATTTTAATAATCACATGCACATATGAAATTACAGAATCTTCACTGTCGCGGACGGAAATCCAGATGAAAAGCCTTTGCATCTCAATACGCTAATTGATGCATTTTCTGCTGAAACCTCAATGTCAGTGACATCGACGTCATCTGCATTTGGCTCACAGCAGGAGTGCCATCGTCTGCTCCCGAGTAGCTGGTGGAGGTGGCTGATGACGACGGAGAAAATTGGCCTGAACACACCTCAACTGTTCATGAGTAGCATTTACTTAACTGATTTTTAATTTTAACAGAGAGCATTCGCTGTGATTACTAGCATTTATCATAGTAGAAGTTACAGCCGCTACTGCCACATTTTTTCCATTTCAATGCAATGTATGCAAATAATCACCGTCAATTTGCTTTCATTACAGTTAGCCGTAATAAAGTAGAATAATTGTGTTATGGCATTTTCGCAACGAGTCATAATTTTAAGAACAGAAATTTGATTTCAGGTTGCATAATTATCACAATGCGTATTCAAATTCGAGCTTGCTGTTAAAAGAAAAAGCATTACAGCAATTGTTTATTTTAAAAACATTTAGAGAGGAAAATTGTTGAGATTCATTTTGTTAAACGAAATGTGGTGTTGACTTGGAGAGAGGGTAATGTGCTCTGAGTTTTTGCATTTATTACTCTACGCCGCCAATGCAATAAAGAAAATTCACTGTTACGCCTAGTATTTAGTAGAATGTATTGTTAATGGATTAAGAAATTAACTGGTATTATGTACAAATGTGTATAAAAAATTTCCTGTTCAAAAACTTTTAGTCAGGGTTGTTTAAATTATGAGGTAATCTAACGTCAACTTAGTAGCTTGCCATTAAATTTATAGATGCATTATTTTGAGTCGTACTTTCAAACAGAATCATTTTCTATAGCATTTGAACTATGAATACAAAGAGTCAGGGCAAAAGTAAGAGGAACTATACTCTGGTAATTTTAATTCATTACCATGCGTTATAATTATAAGAGAGGACTTGTGATGTGGTGTTGTCTCCCAAGAAATAATAAGTAAATACTTTGTTGCATCATAAGAACAAATTTTTTTTACCGTTGAAGGGAACTGTATCATTTCAAATACGTTACTGCATTTCGGGCAAAAAATATCACAAGGGGAAGTCTGTACTTTATTTATAAATATTGAAATAAATACTTACCTAAGCGTAGGATGGAAACGAACTAACTTTGATCGTCCTATGCTATAGAATGGCACCCTCAAGTGTCCATTTATATTCGAAGATAAAGGGCCCTAAGGCCTATCATTTTTGTTCACATTGCTTTTTTCAGTTCTGATGCATACCTCACCATTTCTTCTTTGTCCATTTTCAAAATTGTTGTTACGGTGCGCAGGGTATCCTGTGTAAGAAAACATTTCATGCGTAGACTATGTTTTAGAGTCCATACTAAAAATCCCATTTATTTAATCTCGTCAGATTGCTTTTATTGTGGACAGAGACTCTTAAATTGAAAACGATACTAACATAATTATGCCGAGCGCTCATTATTCTGTTCATATACGTTTATTTTCCAATTTTTGGAGCTCAAAGTATCTGAAACAAAATTTGCATTGATTTCCATCTGCATTGCCTGTTACAGTCCATCTTTGAGTTATGTATCATCTTACGCAGACCTCAAATGAATAAATATTAGTCTCAGCTGGACAACTGTCACTATGCTCGTTTCAAGATGTAAATTACGTAGACTGATTTTGTTTATTAAAGTGAAGGTTTTCATAATTGTACTTTGTTTCCATTTTTTCCCTATATTCATTCATTTAATCGGTAGCTCTTAACCAACTGTTGTTAATTTTCCAATTATTGTTCCCGTAAATATTGATGAGTCACTACGTTCTCATTTATTCCTTTTTGACATGGAACAGCGCATTATTTCATGAAGCATATTTCATCAATCATCTTCATAGTGAAGACGTATATAATAGCTGGACCATAAAAACAAAATACACCATGATGAACTCCTTTATGAATAGGGAAATATGTGTCACCACTCAGTAAGTTAGAAAGTATTTAGGCTCAAGCAATCTATTAAAGCCACCGTATGAAGTTTGCATAATGATTATCATGGATGCTAGCTGAGTTTTTTGATGAGAAATCGGATTCACAGCAACAGAAAAGACACTTCAACAGAGGTATCGAAAATCCTTAAAAACTAGATTCCATTTGAATGCTAGAAAACTTGTACGCACTATTCTAGGAAAAATTTACTGAAACATAATGCTACCCTTCTATCCTGGAAAGGAAAGTGAGAGGAGTTACTAAAGCACGATAACACTTAACGTGTATAGCTGTCAACATCTTTACGTCAGAGTCTTTGTGTACTTCTACTGTTAATTATACAGCCCAACATGCGATTCATTTCCTCACCTACACCGATCAACAATGTTACAAGTGATAAAGCATAATGTTGCCCATCAAACGGTCAGATTCACTTGTACATTACTCCCATTTATTCAAACAAATACAAATATAATGAACAGATCTCTTTCTTACCACTGATTTTATTCAATCCAATTTTTTTAAGCTCTAATCAAAGAAATCAGTACTGCCGTTTTAAAACCATTCAGGTACATTTTGTTAAGTAATCAACTTTTGTACTCACTCTAATCCAAAATCATAATGACAAATGTAGTAGTTCTAATCGGGGTATCAAATTTTCTCACCAAAGCAGTCCTTCTACATGTATGTATATTGTCATGACATGTTACCATTCAAATTTTAGATACTCTTAGTCATGAAGTCTCAACAGCACACACAATTTTTCTGATAGAAGAAATTTTTCTTCGATTATCTTGATTTCTTCATCACAGTTGGGCAAACATTTGGCAGCTTGTTATCTTCTCCAGGTATTCCAGGTAACTTCTTGTGAAACTTTAACTAGTTGATATCACTCACAATATCAATTTCTGCATAAGTCACCTACCTTAACTCATTAACTTATAAAATTTCAACTTCGACATCATTCCAGTAATTCACACAAACCATTTCTAATGTTAAAATGGATGAAGTTGCCCACCTTACAACATTTGCAATTTTTTTATTCAGTATGTGGAATCATAGAAAGTGTTTGACTCCACTTGCATGACACTGTCACACACTGCACTTGTATAAAGTCCATTAGATTTCTCTTCAAGATATATGGATATTTTTGAGGCTTGAGTATTGTTAATTGTATTCAAAATCGCCACCAGCGCTGTGACTCGAACCCTCGTTGCCCTCACGGAGGCAGGTCCTAAAGCCACACGGCTATGACAATCTCACGGCTTTGACGAGGGCCGCATTAGGAGAGTCTCTGAAAATTTCATTTTGTGCATAAGACTAAGCTTGTTCGGAATATCAGTCATAGGATCTCACATGTCTGCAAAAGAAAAATATCCATGATTATGCCTCTCATAAATTTACTAGCCAGAAAAATTCACATTTAGAATGGTTTATCAATAATTTTTCCTAAATTAAAAGCGTTTGATAGAATTAAGTGCTGCCAATTAGGTTAATCAATAGTTTTCATGAAAGCCTGTTGAGTAACTCTAACAAAGAACAAAATTAAGTTTACTCCCAAGTAAACTTTTTGCACTAAATAATCTTGACAACTGCATAGAACTGTTGATCTTTTGCTCTACGTTATCTCTTCATCATTAGTTGTGAAAAGAATTTCATGAACCAGAGGAAAACTTCATAACTGAACATAATAGATCACTACTAAATACTGCCTTAGAACCAGCAATGGCTGAAAAAAGAATTTTATCTTGTTCACGTCAGTTTCTTGGGAAAAAATATGAATTATACTTGGAATTTTACATAAAAAAAAAACAAATTAAAAAAACAAAGCACTCAATTGAAATGAAATTATTGCTATTATATAACAGAATGTTCATGAATTTAATTATAAATCTTTGGAACAAGATTACCATATAAAAGCTAACTTTCTCAGCAAAAGTACACAAAATTAATAACAAGCTATTAATGGTAAATGAAATGTATATTTTAATATCTAACGTTGAATACTCAGTACAAGGTAGAGTTATATGTATGTAAGCACTCTTTGTGGATGATCGGAAAAGTCATTTAACAACACCACTTAGAGCATAGCATTCATCAAATAATGCCAAGTTCATGATATAAATCAAATCATCAACGGGGTTAAACGTCAATATAAAACAATCTTGATTATTATCACACACGAAAAATCAACATGCATCATCAACTTTAATAAAAGGGAAAGCTAATCAGCTGATTCATTGTTTGTTTACAAACATAGCCTGAGTAACCCCAAAATCGTGTTCACAGTGCCTTCTCGGATCTGGTCAAGAATTACTCCGGTGAGAGTTACGCGGGTAACTCTCGGGGTTATGACTGGAAAAACGCCTCAGGATCAGGATCAGGATCAGGATCAGGATCTGGATCAGGATCAGGTTGAGAATCAGAATCAGGGTCAGAATCAGAATCATGATCAGGATCAAAATCAGGATCAGAAGAAGACTCAGAATCAGAATCAGGATCAGGATCAGAATCAGAATCAGAATCAGAATCAGAGTCAGAATCAGGATCAGAATCAGAATCAGGAAGAGGATCAGAATCAGGATCAGGATCTGGATCAGGATCAGGATGAGGATCAGGATCTGGATCAGGATCTGGATCAGTATCAGGATCAGGATCAGGATCAGAATCAGGATCAGAACCAGAATCAGTATCAGAATCAGAATCAGAATAAGAATCAGAATCAGAGTCAGAATGAGATTCAGAATCAGAATCAGAATCAAAATCAGAACCAGAATCAGAATCAGAATCAGAATCAGAATTAGAATCAGAATCAGAATCTAAATCTGTATCGGAATCAGAATCAGAATCAAAATCTGAATAAGGATCAGAATCAGAATCAGAATCTGCATCAGAATCTGAATCAGAATGATAATCAGAATCAGAATCAGAATTAGAATCAGATTCAGAATCGGAATCAGAATCAGAATCAGAATAGGGATCAGAATCAGAATCAGAATCAGAACCAGAATCAGAATCAGAGTCAGAATCAGAATCAGAATCAGAATCTGAATCTGAATCTGAATCAGAGTCAGAATCAGAATAAGAATCAAAACAGAATCAGAATCAGAATCAGATTCAGAATCAGAATAAGAATCAGGATCAGGATTAGGATCAGGATCAGGATCAGGATCAGGATCAGGATCAGGATCAGGATCAGGATCAGGATCATGATCATGATCAGGATCAGTATCAGTATCAGTATCAGGATCAGGATCAGAATCAGGATCNCACATTTCCCCCCTGGGAGCGCTAATTCCCATAGATACAATAATTGTATTCCCCTGAGGGGATCAATTAAGGCTATGGAAAAAAGTGTTTTATATAAGAAAATGTTGAAAAATTTGTGTGAAGAGTACTGATGGAAACTTAGTTGAAAAATTTAAAAGCTATGCACGTGAAGAGTTTCCCAGGATTCTACACTTACCAGCTGTTGAGCCTGTTCATAGAAGAATCGGCTGTTTGTTTGAAAATTAGGGGTTTGGGATTTCAACGTGGGAGAATTGTTCAAGTCATCTGCTGTGTGACATAGTTGTGACTAACAAGTCAGGATAGGAACAACTTAGAGTGCTTGAGGTTGTCAAGCAAAAAAAGATTTCAGTTTAAAATTTTATGGAGTTTGAAATAAATTGATGGCTTAGATGCTGATAAGACTGATAGAAATAAGTAGGAATAAAACAAGCTGTGCCTGGTGCATAATATAGTTCGAATTCCATTGCATGGAGTTGAAGAATGATTTAAAAGTGGTTAGTGCTTTTGAATGAATTAAGGTGCTTTACAAATGGGAGCCAAAAATACAAGTGGAAATTTTCAAAACAAGTAGTCTTTGTGGTTGTTTTTTGGAGGTTTAATGAAGAAAGCTGTCTTAAATTATAATATTGAAGTTGAATGAATAAATTACCATTGGTGGGTGGAATATATTTTGGAAGAAGATTTGTGGTATGTATCCAATGAAGATGGATTTTCGTTGTTCTTATATTCTAAAATTTGTTGACGTGTGGATGGCTGGTTTTTGTGGTGTTTCAGATGTGTAAATTTTTCACGTAAAAAATTAACAAGTATAAACATGGATTGGGCGTCTTGTGGGAGTTGTCTCTCTACCAGAGATCGTCATCCTCTCGTTGACTGCAAAAATCTTGTACCAATAAAGGCTCTACACTAATGTAATACTAAAATAGCAGCAGACTAGGCCATTCACAAACTGACCTTTTGCTCTAAATATTTTGCTGATGACTTGAGAACCTAATTTATATATGCCATTGATTTGTTAATGACAATCATTTCAGATCTTAAAATTTAATAACTCCAAGAGATCATGAACATTTTTATTAATCAAATTTGCTTAGTAGGTTGATGACTTAATGCCCATGTGACAAGTTTGTGGTGCAAAATTAAAACTTGTTTATGTATTGGAAGAAATCAAAAATTTTTATTGTTGATATAATGGGTTCAACATATTACTTCTTGAACACTGTAGAAATAACATTAATATTTTTATGTGAAACATGATACACATATGTGCTCCTAAAATGTTACAGGTGACTACATTTTTTGAGATGTAGTATAAAATAGCATTAATTATTACAAGCGTTTATCATGAAATAATGCTTTTTACATGGGTTTCATTTTATAACTGAAATTAGAAGAAATAATCTGGGAGACTTTTCCTGAAGATGATATTGAAAAAAGTGCATCTCAAGGGGGTAAAATTTCAGGATTGAATGTTATAAATTGGGTAAAACGCTTAAAAATTTTTCAGTTCAATTGTCAAAATGGTGTTAACTTGTCGCAAATCCAGCCTTGCTCCTTACCAGAGTCCCGTGCAAGACAACTCATATCTTGCACACTTAGGGACTAGGTCAGTTTTATATCACACTGGCCTAAAAAGTAAGAGCGCTGCNAAAGACTATGTTTTCTGTGCCAGTTAGTTCTGGAAGTTTCTCGCCGCAAAAGCGGGTAGGCGAGACAAACTCAAATTTAATTTGTTCTCAAAAATAGCAAATCTGTTTCATAATAAATAGTTTCTGAGCTTGAGAATGTTCTGTGACTGAAAAATGGTAATTTTATTTTATTGCTATTGAATAAATGAAGTTGATGAGCAGCAAATAATTCAGACATTTTTTAATTTTGAATTATTAAAATTCAGTTTAGAGACTAAAGAGGATTTTAAACAGCTACATTAAGTAGTTATTTTTTATTTTATCATTCAACACTCATGTCTTGTTATTTATGTTTTTAGTAATAGCAAATTGAAGGAACTTTCTAGGAAAAAATCAATAGTCATCAAACATAGAACATTTAAATCTTCTTGCACTGAATTTAAAGATAGTGCTCCATTCAATTTGTTTTCTTATTTAGCTAAGAATTTTGAAAAGTAAGTAAAATGTGATTCAGTGAGAGACTCACTGAATCTTGGGGAGATAGAAAAGAACGCTTGCAACTAGAGATGTACCGAGAGTATTGGTATTGGCAGTATTGGCCTTTTCTCAAGTATTGGTATCAGGGTCCAAAAAATGAAGGATCTGAGCCTGCACTCCAATACTCTTAGACTACTTCCCCAAGACCGGCAGGGTAAAATTTTGGTGGAAGACAGGCTTAATAACATTTAAATTCAGTTATTCATCAGAAGTAATGATAACAGGTAGATTTAAACGTTGAATATAATAAGAATTATAATTGGACATGTGTAATTATTGTTACAACCTCTTTCATTCACACAGAAAAGTGCTTGAGTGTGCGTATGCATATTCACAAACACGCGCACAAACACATTTGCCTGAGATCATGCAGCAAAAGCTTAATGTTTCTGCACCACAACCTTAGAATTTTTTAATTTGAGTATTGAATGCACAGTTATCAGATATACCTATCTTTACCCTAAACGAGTACGGCATATTATTTATATGGAATATGTCATCATTGAATTTCATGTTTAAATTACATTATTTTCACGGGTTGATTTACCAATAGAAATAGGGCTAGCATATTTATTTAGGCTGAATATTTTTAGGTTAACCTGACTTACTGTTACTTAGACGTTACTCTTTTTTAAACAGATTAGATTCATTTTTTCCCTGAAGACCATCTGTTCTTTGGTTCAATTCTATATTATCAGCGCCTTCTACTGTCTTCTTGAACTTTTTATTTTCATTTTCTTTCCACGTGTTTCTATGCAAAGAAAATCCTGTGATACTGTGCATGAGCGCACGCGGTGAATAGATTCCTTGTATACATACAATATAGTCTTATCCCTTACTCTTTTAAACAATTATTCAAAAGTTGTCCGTGCAAACCTTGAGCCATCAATAAACAAAATAATGATCAGTGATCAGATGATTGTGGATTCTTTTTCTTTCACCATTGTTTATAGTGAAATTATTCACTACCTGTTATTTTCTCTATATATTTACCCTTGGGTAGTGCCCCAAATATACATGGAGTGTGACGGACTGTGATCACCTGGCATAGGCTGCTTGTTAGGCATGGTTGGTGGTTGCACGACGATAAGTGTTCAGTAGAGTCAGGGCTCGGTACAGTGCACTTGACTACAAGACAGGTTAAATGAAACTGTCCAACGTATCCGTATGTCTGTGAGTGCCTGTACCGTGCTTGGGCATGTTCTGCCCTTTCAATCTTGTTATAAGTTTTGGGCGTTTTACAAGCGTGTTGGGGTGTTTGCAGTCGGCCAGAGGTTTTACGATCTTGTAACTCCCGCAAGGTGCGCCCTGAGTTCATACCCATCACGTTTTAAATATACTTGTAAATTATTTGTTCCATACCTGACCTGAGTGTCTGAGACTTGGTACATCACTACTTGTAACCTAACCCTAGCCTTGCAACCACTATTTGCTGGCTGCCACACATTGGCATCCTTAATGGCATTGTGTGTGGTCACTAAAACATTTGTCGAAGCAGAGATTGCGTCAATGAATGCGTTCATAATTGTGATGCTGAAAATTGTTTGGGGTAGAAGAGCATTCTAATATCTTACTGAGACGGATATGAGTTGAACACTTTTGTATCATTTTTTTCTATTACTTAATGCTAAGATGACTTTTTCAGGATGCATTTATGGAATGTTATGCATGAAGCTGCATAATTACAGTAATAATGTTGTTCAAGACCTTTCTAGAGAGTGCATTTAAAAGATACTTGTGCTTGAAGCTACGTTATTACAGTGATAGTATTTCTCTCAGATAAATTTCAAACTAGAATGTCTGTCAGGATATTTGATGGGAGTGCTCCTAGCATTTTACGTACATTTTACGTACATTTGATATTCATGATATGAATAGGTTAACCCATAATCAATGTTGGGTAGTTGAATGCTTTTTGTCTGTGACGGGTCATAATACATCAGCAGTGTATTATTGAAAAGTTTCATTACCTC
>JACJUY010003182.1:7508-60237 GCA_014220935.1 Platorchestia sp. MABIK | reverse complement strand
GGGGTGACAGGGGCAGGGAGAGGAAGGAGAGCTTGGCACGGGGTGTAGGTGGTGGTGGTGGGGTGACAGGGGCAGGGAGAGGAAGGAGAGCTTGGAACGGGGTGAGTTGGAAGAGAAAGTCATGGAAGTAAAAATGAAGAGCAGAAAGCACGGAACACACTTGCCGCACCATTTGGTGACCTTGGGGTGGATGACGTTGTTTTGGAGGGACGGTGAGAGCCAGAACAATATTGGATGGCCATAAGACCATAGTGTATATTAGAAAAAACTTTTTTCTTCTGTTTTCGCGAGTGGAGCACTCAAAATTGTGAGGCATGGCCATCAAAAAAGCAGTATGATGTGGCTCTTTAAGAGGTTAACATTATTTTGTTGACTTCATTTCATATTGACCTCATGTTGACTTCACTATTTTGTTGACTTTAAGATGTTAACATTATATTAGCCGACTCTCATGGTGTAGAGAAGTCATGCGAAGCAAAATGCAGTGAGTTTAAGTGCTGGCGAAATATAATTTTAGATAACCCGAACACTCCTATTTGTCTATCTTACTCAAAAAAAAGTCTGTTGTAGCGTGTCTATAGTGATAGTAATAATAATAATGATAAAAGTTGATTGTTTAGTTTACACTACTGGCTTCCCGTGACCGGTCGGGTCAAGTTGCATCTAGAACTAATTGAAGTGAAATGTTTCATGTAAAATGTATGTTGGCACGAGATCACATGCACAATATAGCACAATGTTAGATGTTATTGAATGATAGGTATCGAATCTTAGTTATTAGTAAAATTAGAGCATAGGGGGACAACCAAGCTTATGTTATAACACTTTGGCCGCAACGTGCGTCACCGGTGGCCACCGAGGGAATTTTCAAAGTGCTGCTTACCGATCCCTAGTCACTAACTCAATTTTCATATATACCTAATTAAAGCCAAAGCATGTTCCAGTTTATGTTTGCTATTTTCAAATTGCGTGCTATACCATTTATTTTGAGTTGAATATTGAACCTCAGTTGGACCCGTTGCGGTCCAAATTTTGAAGAGTGTCACATATAAGAGGTTTAAATTCAAGTGTTCAGATGGATTGTGCAGGCAAAGAATTATGAAAAATTCGAACGAGGGTGCCATTGCAGCCACAAATGTGGTGTCAGGTCGCAGACCTCGAAAAAAAAAAAAATGATAAAAAAGGCACCCGGGGTTTCCCATGTATTATTTCCACACTGCAGTAAAATATTCGTTCCTTTTCGTTTCGCAGCTCTTAGTTCTGCGTGAGATTGCGGTGAAAGTGCACGAATCTTTCATTAAAAGAAAGAGTGGGCCCGTGGCAGAGCCAGCTTCTCCATTTGAACGAGAGTGATGCTCTCGTTGAAGCCTTGGTTCTTCAGTAACTTTTCTAAAGGGGCTTTGATGGACAAATGTAATGGTGCCTTTCCTTGAGTGACTTTTGATTGCTCATTACGCCCTCTGGCCTGCAACTTTTCGCCGTGACGAATGCGAGGGGCAGTGATTTGCTGTAGCAGTAATTGCGTAACAGTGGGACTGTGTAGCAGTGTGACAGCGTGTCTGATATGGTGACATTGTAATAGTGAGAACGTGACAGTGTGGCTGAGTATTTGACAGTGTGACAGAAACAGCGTAACAGTGGTGAAAGTATAACAGTGCGCACCACACCAACACACCACATCACCACACCAGCACACCTCACCAGCACACCTCACCAGCCCACCACACCTTTAAATAACACAGCACACCTACACACCAGCACACCACACCTTTAAACAGCCCACCACACCCATAAACAGCACAGTACACTTACACACCAGCACACCACACCACCACACCAGTACACCACACCTATAAACAGCACAGCACACCTACACACCAGCACACCACACCACCACACCAGTGCACAGGAAACCCTTTAGTCATCCCATTACTGCGCTGGCACTAGACGATCGACAGCGCAATGCGCCCGAGCCTGATATCCAATACTACGGGCGGCAATTACACCCTGTTTTATCTGTATTTTTTTGGAAGCGGCGGGCCTTAGGAACGACTTATCATCACTAAACACTTCAGAAAACAACCGAATTTTTTTCAGGGGACGATTTTACCTCGCCGAAATTCGCTGGTCTTCGTAAAGGGAAAGAAAGAACAAAAGATGTTTTATTCCAATGAAGCCTGACACATATGATCTTGTACATTGGTTTTTCGAACGCCTTGTAACTAACACCAGGACGCAATGACGGTTACTCCCGATATCAAGCCGGTACCCATTTCCGTCACCTGGGTAGAGTAGGGAATTGTGGCTGAATTCTTCCTTTTCCCAACTGGGAGAATCACCGAGCGGCACTGAGAAGTCGAGGTCTACGGGCAAGAATAGTTCGTAAAGCACCTCAGCACGAGCGCTCTATTTTATGCTGTTATTTGTAGACTTCAGGAAGTCGTGCTTCACGTCCACACCAGCCGTGTTTACAGCAGCAAACGCCTCCCGGCTCCCTCCTCTTAACATCTGGTGATATCGTTTATCGAAGTTCCCCTTCCCCCCCGCGCCTCAGGGCTGGCTATTCAGAAAACGGATGGTCGTTGTGCCGTAAGCTCGTCCGTTGCGGGCCGAACCGGCCTCTCGAATACCTGCCGTGGGCTCGGGCTGTGAACCGGGCCGGTGGTTCTCAGGTGCCGTGGGCTCGGGCTGTGAACCGAGCCGGTGGTTCTCAGGTGCCGTAGGCTCGGACTGTGAAATGAGGCTGTGAACCAGGCGAATGGTTCTCAAGTACCATGGGCTCGGGCTGCGAACCAGGCCGGTTGTTCTCAGGTGCCGTGGGCTCGGGCTGTGAACTGGCCGGTGGCTCTCAGGTGCCGCAGGCTCCGGCTGTGAACCCGAGCCCGGTGGTTCTCAGGTGCCGTGGGCTCGGGCTGTGAACCGGGACGGTGGTTCTCAGGTGCCGTGGGCTCGGGCTGTGAAATGAGGCTGTGAACCAGACGAATCGTTCTCAGGTACCGTCGGCTCGGGCTGGAACCGGGACGGTGGTTCTCAGGTGCCGTAGGCTAGGGCTACGAAATGAGGCCATGAACTAGGCGAATGGTTCTCAGGTACCATGTACTTGGGTCTGTGAAATAAGGTGTGAACCAGCACGATGGTTCTCAGGGGCCGTGATCCAGCCGTTTTTTCTTGGGTAAAATGTTCTGTCAACAGGTCCTTGTTGCCGAGGTTTCAATGTGCCGAGTTTAACAATTGCATTCTCAAAAATTACTCATCAAGATAGAATAATAGTAAATCACTCAATCGTAGTCACTCTCAGCCGTTGCTGTACAATGGTAAAGGCATTTTATATAAGTTTTTCCGTTCACCCTATTATTTTAAAAAGTTGGTTATTAATTAGTTTCAAATTGGTGATTTTTGTAGCAGTTTTATAGTCTGTTCTTAGAGCCGAAGTATGAGGACGTGTATTGTTAATTCGAACAGTACTTGGTTTGTTACTTTTGAGGTGTCTTGAGTTCTTCAGTCAATGCAAAAAAAGATGCAACACATGTGTGTGAAGAGGCACACAACAGCACATGTACGAGAAGGCATTATGTAACGTTCGTAATTACATTTTCTGTGTTAGCACATAGTATTTGGAATTATTGTATGTGAGATACATGCGATTTTGAGTCGCTGAACACTTTTCTAGCCCTTTTAAATAAAATAAGCTGATAAATAAACACTTGAACGAATACTAATGCTCACTGTTCATCAATTAGGGTACAGTTACAGTCTCAAAGAATTATCACAGAGCTCATTCTCCAAACTTGTTCTACTTTCACTGGATGATCTCATCAGCTTCAATATATATTCTTCCGCAATTATTGCGACTTCGCAGCTTTCTGTAAATTGAAATAATTTTAAAACTCTTAAGTTCTGCAGCCTTGATTTACTCGTACGCTTTCAATTCCTACAACTTTTTTCCTTTCAATTTTGTTTGATTTCGACAAGGGAGCTGACTATGACGTGGGCTTTTTTGTAGCGTTTTTGAAATGCCCCTCAGCTTGAAATCTCAATTTTATCGACGCCTTCATTGCTTTTTGCTTCCATAATTCACTGCACAGGCGCGCTTTATTTTGCTCTGAAGGTTTCCTGGCGCAAACAGCGGGGCGAGCACAAGCCGTTCGAGGGAATGCAAAGTCAAAATTCCTGAAATTCGTAAACAGTTCGAAGTGCTTCTTGAAAGATATTGGCTTGTTGAGACATCTACTTGACACTTTGACCGCAACGTGCACCACCGGTGGCCTCGGAGGTGATTTTCATAATGCTGCTGACCGACCAGAAGTCATAATCGCGATTATCATAAATACTTAGTTGAAGCTAAATGTAGGCTTGATCAAGTTCGGGTTTGCTATTTTCAAAATAGCTGACTGCAATTGACTTTAAATTTGAATTGAAAATCGAACTTCACTCTAACTAATTGCGATCAAGGTGTTAATATTCAAAGCAGTAAACGTTTTCACTAAAATGGAAGCTCAAATCCTGTTAAATTGCACTTCAGTAATGAATTTAACCATCAGAATAAACTATTTTGTTCAAAGTAAGAATTTAAAATAACATATACAGTTAAATTTGGGACTGACTTTCATGTTACACAGTCCACCGAACTTGCAAGGAAATTTAACAACTTCAAACACTTTGTGTAAAGCCAGAAATCCACCATCATTCTCAATTTTGCACACTTTTTTGAATTTTTCAGTCGCATTTTGAGAGCGCCATTTATCAGGTGTTTTATTCATCTGTTTCCTTACCAATTGGAGCCATTGGCCATTCGTTTCCTCCACATCTTGCAAAACAGGATATTTTAACAGAATGTATTTTATAAGCACCCAATTTTAGTATTTTTGTTCATTTGTAATTTAACCCAATTGCAGTCATTCGTCTCCACCACAGCGTGCAAGAAGACCTTGCAGTAGAACCACTTTAAACCCCCCTATTTTCAGGTGCTTTATAAATTTGTAATTGAACTAATTAGAGCCACTCGTCTCCTTCAGAGCGTGCAGGAGGACACTGTAGTAGAACCATTTAAGGTCATTGTAGTACAACCATTTTAAAAAACCTTTTCCCCAGGAATTTTATTCATTTATAAACGAAGCTATTACAGCCATTTGTCTCCACTACAGCGTGCAACAGAACATTCTACGGCGACGTGGGCAAGAGCTACGAGGTGTCCGTCAAGAAGCCCCAGGACCTGCTGACGACGTTCACGTGTCACCTCACGTTCGTGGCGGGCGGCGAGCTGTACGGCGACCTGGTGCAGCTCACCATACAGGAGTTCAGGTAGGTCACACCATGCTCTGTCTCTGCCCTCACTCTGTGTTCTGTGTTTCTTGTCTTCCAGGCATAGCTTCGGGATGCCTGATTCGAAACATTTGTTATAATAAGAAGCCTGACCGAGCAGTCACATTTAAACGAATGCAGTCATAAACTTAACGAAAATACTTAAACAAACGTAGTTATCGTCAATATAACACATTTAAGTCTTCACAGTCATCATCCAATCAAACATGGTTGAAGACACCCATTTATCATCTCAACTCAACGCGAGGAGATTCGTTTTATATTCAGCAAAGACAGCACAAACATTGTGCGTTCTAAACATATTTACTGAAGTTCATATTAAACGAGCTACGGCTGGTTCTTTCCTCTACGGTGCCTCGTGGTAAAACCCTTTTTGGGTTAGGAAATATTTTTCTTGCAGCGCGTTTTTATGTCCAAAAAATTTTTTTTACAAGTGCGCTATTGATCGACATACCCGACCATGTTTGCCGGTAGTGACACAATAATTATATCCAACATACTCGTACTATGTGCGTCATTAAAAGTTAACTATTTCTACCTTGATATTTAGATTAATGTTCGAAAACGAGGAAACAAAAAACTTAATTTTAACTTTAATTTCACTTACTGTAACTTATTTTGCGGCCTTGCATAACTCCGTAGGCCAAGCGATTGATTTTCACACTTTTCACGATTTTGTAGCGTTAGAGTCAACGACAGAAATACCTTTATCAACTTGGCTGCCCGATGAGCTGTGTTTCTGGTCACAATCCTCAATTTTGATTTTTTTTTTTTTTTGTGGAAAACAGCTTGTAATGCAGCCAATTCAACAGAAGTACTCGTGCTGCTCACTGAACCGCTACGACCACTTACATACGTTGCTCGAAAATACGAACCCATTTAGAAAGGCCTTGCCGTCAAGAGGCCCAAATCGATGCCCAACGATGCTCAACGATGCTTGAAAATGTTTAAAGATACTTAACGATGCTCAACGATGTTTGAAGATGCTAACTGATGCCCAACAATGCCCAACGATACCGAACAATGACCAGCGATATACATCTCACGTGCACAGAGAGAAGATTGTCGCCCACTTGGCCACTGGGAGCTCCAAAGTCGATATTGTCTCTTTTATTTTCAGTGACTCTCAGCTCACTGCTGCAACGCTCCGAAAACTAAGAATAATTAGTTGAGCTCCACAGTTTGTCTTTTGAAGCGATGGACGTTCAAACGGCAATTATATAAAACTTGGCGACCTCGTCGACCAATCGAGTTATGTAGATAGAAATTATTTCTGTTCAGTAAAGGTTACAGGAAATTGGAGAGCTGGAGTTGATCTGTTATAAGCCGATGTCTTTGTGAAGTATCCCAGGAAATGGACTAAGAATGTGCATTTTAGGTAACAATGTTCAATTCAAGCGTACATTTGTAGTCAAAATGGTCAGTCTTGAGGATAAAGTTTACGTCACTCAACTCAGGAGGAGATATCTCTGCATTTAAGACGAGACAGAAGAGCAACTTCTTTCTTTGTGTATTATTTTTTTTGCAGTTCCATTCGTTATCCTTATTTCTATTAGGCATTCTTTTCCTCCAGCGTCCAAGTCCATCTTCCTTTTTAGTGTTTATTGAATCTGTTAATCGCTAGTTTTTCAAAAAATTATTTATATTCGAACTCCATTCTTCTTACCAATTAACATGCGCTCCCTATACTTTCTGCTTTAACCTGTGCTATCATACCCCACCTTCCAACTACAAATCCTTTACTTCACAATTCACACCAATCATTTCTGTTTTTCCATTTTACCTTCGTTCACATAATTGCGAAACTCGACCATACTTTACTGTCACAAGGACGTTCTTCTCTCATTTCCAATCATATATTTCCTCGCTAAAATGTTACCGCCACACCGACTGCACAATTCTTAGCTGTGAAGACTGGTTGTCTACAATGCTGTACGTCCAATACTGGTTGTCTACAATGCTGTACGTCCAACATTGGTTGTCTTCAATGCTGTACGTCCAAAACTTGTGTTCGAAAATACTGTACGTCCAATATTGGTTGTCTTCAATGCTGGTTGTCTTCAATGCTAGTTGTCTACGATGCTGTACGTCTAATACGGTTGTGTACACTGCTATACGTCTAATACTGGTTGTGTACACTGCTATACGTTCAAGACTGGTTGTGTACACTGCAATACGTCTAATACTGGTTGTGTACACTGCTATACGTCCAATACTAGTTGTGTACACTGCTATACGTCCAATACTGGTTGTGTACACTGCTATACGTCCAATACTGGTTGTGTACACTGCTATACGTCCAATACTGGTTGTGTACACTGCTATACGTCCAATACTGGTTGTGTACACTGCTATACGCCCAATACTGGTTGTGTACACTGCTATACGTCCAATTCTGGTTGTGTACACTACTATACGCCAATACTGGTTCTCTACACTGCTGTACGTTTAATCATAATCACTCGCATAACCCTGTACCATGCACCTGTTAGTTAAGGAAAGGTAGTTTATAGCCCTACCTCCAGAGGTGCTTGAAAGTGGCATCAGTCACAATTTTTTTAATCGCTCTTATATCTCTACCATATCAAGAAGCCTCTTAGCTGTTGGTACTGCACAACATTTCCTTGCCACAACTGTTGATGCTGCATAAAACTTCAAAGCAAGAACTATAGATGTTGTACAAAACCTCCCAGCCACAACTGCAGGCACTCGACAATACCTTGAAGCCAGAAATTCTCACGTTTGAAGGAGGTTGCTTCAAACTTCCTCTTGGCACTTACTTTCTTTTGCAGCCGCGTAATCTCCGCAAACTTTCCAATGACTACTTCACATTTTTCGCTTGAAACTTTTGCTGTCAGACTGGCGTCGTGAAAATATTCTCCAAACAATCAAGTTTGGTGAAAAAGTTAGAAGTTTTATATTGGGACGATGTTTTACGGTGATTCTCGTGTTGTTCTTGAAGGCTCTTCCTCAAGCAGAAAGTATCTGGACGTATTTGCGCAAGAAGTTGGAGTCTCAAAAGAGCTCTAATGTTCTGTTGATGAAATCTGGGGCTTTGAAGCGAGTAACTCTAGCGAACTCACTTTGTCAAGCTTGACGAGTGCCCGCTCCACGTCGCTGAATGACTTCCACACTCTCGTGAAGACAAAAGATGTGACGAAGATGACGTTCGCTCATTTCTCTCTTCTTCGAGTTCAACTTCCAGGGCAGCAGACTTGGACTTTTGCCCGCTCGTATCAAAAACGTTCAAGCGACCAACGAGATAACTCTCACTCACACTTATTGAATTTGAAGCTGAGCCAGAATCCAGCTTCTCTAATTGCCATTTGGGAGGAGACTTAGCTTAAAACGCTTCCAGATTTTAAGTTTCTGACATGGTAGGAGGAGGATTTTTTTTTTCTGCCGAATAGTGGCCTGGTTTTCATGAGGCCTTAAGTTTAGTATCTTTCTTCTGAGTTGTGGTCTATGAGAGATATTTTGTGGTCTATGAGAGCTTTTACGTGTTCTGTGTGAGCTGTTTTGTGGTCTATGAGAGCTTTTCGTGGTCTAGGAGAGATGTTTTGTGGTCTATGAGAACTGTTTTGTGGTCTATGAGAACTGCTTTGTGGTCTATGAGATGTGTTTTGTGGTCTTTGAGAGCTGTTTTGTGATCTATGGGAGCTGTTTTGTGGTCTATGGGAGCTGTTTTGTGGTCTATCAGATGCGTTTTGTGGTATTTGAGAGCTGTTTGTGATCTATGAGAGGCGTTTTGTGGTATTTTAGAGTTGTTTTGTGGTCTATGAGAGCTGTTTTTTGTCTATGAAAGCTGTTTTGTGGTCTATGAGAGATGTTTTGTGACCTATGAAAGGAATTTTGCTTTGGACGGAACTTCTTTACTTTCTGAGATGATAAGCGGGCAAAAAGTATCGTTGGATCAATTGCACCTAATGGGAACATCTTCCCAACAGTATATGTATTATGAAACATAACAGACTAGCTTGTTATGAAATTTTGAAAACAAAATTCAAAAAGTTCAAAATCAAATTCTAATTTTGAAATTATTCAAAAAATTTAGTATTTTGAAGTATACAGTATATTGAATGCTATCTTGAATATAAATTAAAATCATGTGTTCATAGTAATGGGCAAGCAAGTAAATTTACCAATTTTTTGCCAGAATAGGTTTGCTTACGAAAATGAACTGCCTGCTGGTACAACTACATGGCCTGAATTCTGAGGCCATGAATTAATCAGGTCCTACAGAACCTATCAAGAACTGTGTTCTTTCAAAGAAGCCTTTGATCATTGAACAGTAATAGACTGAGCTAATAGAATGTAGCAATCAAATCGCATTGCAACATTTACGAATTAATGTGACACCGCTAATCGTGAACAACATTTATCGTGCTGTGGAAATATAAAGTTGACTCGATGAGATTCTCGATTCATCAAAGGTTGAAGGAGACTTTGATGGAGTGTTCTTTGTTTGTTCAGGCCCATTGTCACGCAACTGTAATCATTGAAATAACAATGAGTTTCATACTCGATTAATTGGCTCTATTTTATCTCCTAGTCAATTTTTACGAGCTCATGTACGGTAAAAAACAACGTTCTCTTTGAAGTTATGGCTAGAATATAATTGCACATGTTGATCCTAGCTCACTGTCTCGATATTCCTTTAACTTTTGGGGATTGTTGCGGAATATAAGCCGTCGTTTTTTATAAGAACCAGCTAAACTCTTCCCCAAACATTTAATGGTCACTAAGTAACTGTTACGATAAATTGAAATTAATGTTGATGGTTCGTTTCTTCATAAGAACCAGTGAAATTATTCGTTTCTGCTAACATTTAATTGTCACTAGGTATATGTTGTGATAAATTGAAAATAATTTTGATGGTTCTTTGCATTTGCTCTTGAGTGTCGGCAGGTGAGTGAACGGTTTGCGGGTGCCCATCTGCCCACCCTCGTTAAATGGTCGCTCTGTTACGAGCTATAGCGCTCCGAGAGTCACCACACCACAACCAATGATTCTCCCAAACTGCACGCTTAGTTTTAACCAGGAGTTTGCGCGCTTAATTTCGTGATTCCTTTCCGATTTATTATTCAGTTTAACAAGGAGTTTACATGTGTAATTTCGTGACTCCTTTCCGATTTGTTTTTCAGCTCAGCACATAGTTTCTTTTTGGCTTTCTTGCCATCATATATCCTTTGCAGATCTTTCTCAGGCCTTTTACGTTCACCAAGTAATGACCGGTAGTGAAGAAAAGAAGCTATAGTTAATAGCTTAGAGTTGCACAAATGTTACTCTTCGTTAATCCAATATCCTGGCATTTATTTACAATATTCTCACCTGGAACTTGTAAAACCTTTGTTAAATACTTTTAATTTTATCTAAACCTGTTCCACAAATATTAGAAATGAGTGAACATGCTTGTACCAAGCATCGTCACACCATCAAAATTTGAATTCAGAAAGAAAATTCATTGAAGTCGCAGGTAAAGTTATGCAGTTTGAAGGGCATCCTTTAGTGAGGTAAAGTACTTAATGATTCACCATCCCAAGGAAGAACTACACACACCCAGCACTCCACCAACACTCTATACGCCGTTTACGACGTGTGAAACATACACTGCGATATACGTAACCACACCCCAATCCCAGTGTGTATCCCTAGTGTCGATATCTATTTTGCGGAGCAAGAAGACAAATTCTTTAATAATAGTTATACGGTCACGGGATATGTAGCGTTACTTGTAAATATGAATATATTGGAAGCCAAAACACTAGATATTTTTTAGTTTGCACGACCCTAGTGCTGCTTTTCTCTCACGTTCCTGTATGAGTAGAAACAGATCGCAGACACACGACAAACCTCGTAGAACGACAGCGTTCCTGCGGATGTTTCTGCACTCACCCACTTATTTACTATGCCTTATGAAGTGCTGTATAAAGAGTGCGTCCTTTGCAAACAAACACGTGTATACCATTTGTATGTGCGTCTAATTTCCGCTGTGAATATCTGCTATGAATATTATGCATTTATCTATTTTGTTGCCGTATGGTTGGAGTGTTTGATTTTGCTGCTCCTGTGTAGGATGCTGAGCTCAGACTCAAAAGGATTTGGAAATTGAGTGGCTGTTGAAGTGCTCACCCTCGAGGTGCATGGCGCTGTCCAGAAAGAATTGTGATTTTCTGAAAGTTGAAGTATGTAAAGTCTCTTTAAGGTTGGTCTAGTGGCTTGTTTTATATATCTGCTGGCTATTTGCAGAAAGATGATCCAAAGAAATCGCGCGCTAAACTTTCACGCAAAAGGAACAGTTGAGCTGCGTCGTTGAAAGTACCAATAGCGGTGTTACCTGAATTTTGTTCCCTAAATAGCACGTTCTCATTGTTTCAAACGAAAAATTATAATAAAAGAGTTCGGTAACTTTTATCTTGATGTCTATGAACACAGATAAATTTGTCTTGGAACATCTGATGACAATTTGGTTAATTATGTAGAAAAATTTGAGACACAAAATTTTCTTTGCTAACCTGGCTCGACTGCCTGGCGGAAAAGTCGAGCTCTGAATTTCGCATAATCAATCGACTTTTCTGTGCTTTAAAGCTGAACCAATTTTCTCAAGCAAAGATTTATTTGTCAAAACTCAGGAAATGTTGCGGGGTTCAATTAGATAACTTGTAGATTTTAGTCGAATGTCGTGTTATCAGCGCTAGGCGATCTAATTTATTGCAACCAACTACATTAACTTAAAGTTATAAGCGCATTCACACAGTGGGCGTCACTCAAAAGCAATGGTAAAAAAGTACATCTGAGGATAATACGGAACTTGAGCTCTTTAGAGCATTTAGAGTACCCAGTGAGGAATAAAAAATGCTCAGGATATTTTGCATTGTGTGTGCTGGTAACTCTCAGTTTTACCGGAATTTTGAAATTCGAAAGAAGGGACTATGATGCTAAAAAAACTTCTCTCTCCACTCCGAAGAGATTACTATTGCTGCAGAAGCTTCTCCATAATCAAGCTTCAAAGCATCCATTTTATGCTGCAGGCGACGCACGTTGACTTACTTATTGTCTCACTACGGTGACGTCACCACATGACGCTGTCGAGAAAGAATTGTGATATTCTGAAAGTTGAAGGATTTACAGCCTTTTTAAGGTTGGTCTAGTAGCTTGTTTCATTTATCTGCTGACTATTTGCAGAAAGATGATCCAAAGAAATCGCGTGCTAAAACATCATGCAAAATTAACATTTGAGCTGCATCTTTGACATTCCCTCGGCAATGTGTAAATTGTGACCACGAAATATTTTGACATAGAAAGAAACGTTTTTTATCGGATCAAAAGGGTTTTGCAACGCTATTCAAACAATGAAAAATAGCAGAAGCTGTATCTTGTAGTGCAATAACAGTAAAAAGAGCATAAATGTGACCTCCAGTCACGGATGGAAAAGTACTAAAATAATGTTGTTGCCTGAAGTGTAACAGAATTCTTCGAAGTGGAATTGGACCATCGAACAAATAAATTTCAAGCTGATCAAATGATTTATAAAGGAGTAAAATCAAACCAACCTAATTCGCTATCATACCAACGAATAGAAACAAAAGTTGCTAAGAAATCTAATCGAACCTCAGACAGCGAAAAAACGCCATTAGAAATCTACTGGCGTGGAAATATATATGTTATCAATATTTTCTTCATATGTGTATATATCTTTTCATGAATACATATATCAACGTCAGGGGCAGGAGTCTGACTGTGCGTACGAACTAAAAAGCAAATCTAACACATGCTTTCACCGGCCGTGCGCAGTCTTGGTGACTTCTTCAGCTACAACAGCGGGTGCCCGCAAGGCTGGATGCAAATCAGCGAGCGAGATCGGCCCTACAGCGACGGCTATTGGTGCGGCGACGGCAAGGGCTTCAACATCTACTACAGCGAGACCAGCACAGTCACTCTCACGCTCAAGCAGTTCATTCCCATGGACTACATCCACTTCGAGGTGCGTGCTTTCATTCCTCAGTGTTGATGATGGGATGCCCTAGAAGTCATTGAACTTATTCGGGCCCACAAACAGCTATTATCAAATGTGTCCTTTGTACTAGACTTAAGAAACAGTCTATTGCTGTATCGATTGTGGTAAATGAATTATTTAAATTGTCTGCAGCTGCTCTTCGAGGTGCGTGCTTTCATTTCTAGGCACGGTAGAAGAAACAAGGTATGGTTAAATCAGGGTTTTTTTTCGTCGGCCGTGTGACAATGCTGGCCTAACGACATGTCGTAATGGCGACATCATAAAGTTTGTTTAAAATGAAGCCGTTCTATTGGCCAGCCGTACAAAAGGAGGTGTCTTTCCCCATAGAAATGACTCACCTTGTTTCCTCTACCGTGACACCACTACAAGAATATTTTAATCGCGGGTGCAATTAGGATGAAGACATTCGTTCGACATCTACATCTTGATACTTATTTAAGGATCCACATCTTGATACTTAATTAAGAATATTATCGAATCCCGTCATTGTTGAGAACTCGGGATTATAATCCAACCCCCTCTCATCCCCCGGCGCAGAACCTGTTCCAGGCGCCGTTCAAGTTCCGCCTGAGCTACAAGACGCTGCGCATGGAGCAGGCCGTGCTGCGGTATGGCAGGCATCCCGCAGCCAAAGACCGCGGCGAGCTGGCGCCAGGTGAGCTTCTAAACTTTCTCAGACACTTTCTCTTTAACCTTTACCTAAACTTTCTCTTTAACCACAGAACGTTAACCTGAGGGGATTTTGTCCCATTGAATTTGCGGATGATGCAATTCACCCACGAGGGTTACTATTCTAATGTTAATGTCGGAATTTTTGAACTCATATTACCGGTGTCACAACCACGGTCGCTAAACTGGTGGCTGCATCAGGTCGTCACCGATATCAGGATGAAAGAACTTCCACTCGGCAGCGAACTCCAAAGAACAAATTAGGGAACTAATTTAACGAGAAATATAATTTATTGAGGCTACTTTTGAAAAAGAAACGTAGAGTCCTCTAAAAGGGTTAATGATCCTCATGAACTATTTTATGCACATCTACTTCTCCTAATACAGAACTTTTTGAAGTCCATTTAGTGCTTTCTAGGTTTTGCTCAGTGCTCGAAGCGTCATTCGAATTCTTGAGTAACTGACCGATCGTTTTCAATTCGCAACTAAAACTAAAATAATCATCTTCATACCATCAATTTTGATTTCTGACATTTTAATTTAAATGAAGAGGTCATAAGTTTATTCTACTTCTTTTGAATGTTTTGAAATTTCACGAGGAAAAATTTTGTCACTAAACCTACACACTTTTGTGGGTCAACTTGTCTTAAAACGACATTAAAAGTGTGTTATTAATATGCTACATCAATCGAGGTATTTATACACACTTCAGTGAGTCATGGGTTTATACGACACACATTCGTGTGCCAGCTGCGACCCAGCGTAAGTCAGCTCACTCCACAGAAATATTTTACTTTCTCTTACTAGCATGTGAAGCATCTACTGACCATACCTAAGATTTTAAAGAAAAATAGCAAATACTTTGAAAGTTTTACGGAGAGAATTTTGTTCCACTCACGAATTCGAAAGGCGGCCTATTTTTTAACGAGAAATTCTCAATACAGAACGTGCAAATGCGTTTTAACTTTCTCTATCGGTTGAACATACACCCTAATGGGCAAAGATTTCTCTAAATAGCCGTTTGAGTTAAGGAAGTTAAAGTTTCTCAGAGAATAAATGTTCTTGAGCAGTTGTAAATCTTCTTCAGGAACTCATTTAAAGTCCTTTTAAATCCCTGAATCTCATTGAGCAACTTTTGAATCTGTTGAAATAGATCTTGCATCACTAAAAGATTTTACAGTGATCTTCGCCTCTCGTTCGGCAAGTACACAAACTTCTCCAGTAAATCAGGCTTCTCGTTCGGTAACTTCTAAAATGCCGAGCACGCTCACATCTCAGTCGGGAATCATTAAAGTATGTTTAGAAATTTCTGATTTGAGACGAGAAAAGCAGCCCTGCCTCAAAATTCCACCACGTCCACATTTCAATTGTCAAAAAGTCGCTGGAAAAATAGAAATATAACAGGGTGTAAAATTATGAATTCAGTGAGGGAAATGTACAGAAGTTTAGGCTGCGTAACGATGCTTGAAATAACTTTTAAACGATACCAGTGCAATGAAGGAACGCAATTAAGAGCATCATAAACAAATGCTGCAACCGCGCTCTTGGGAAATCAAGGAGTTTGAAGTTTGTGCAGATGAGAGCAGGTCCCCGCATAAGATCAGGCCTCGCTCCTCGCTTCGCGGCTGAAGAAAATTCACCGCTGCTTCACATTAACGCTTTAACTGCGGCAGGTAAAACTCAAGTTTAATCTTCAATTCAAATTTAAAGTCAATTGTACAGAGTAAGCAACGTTGAAAATCCCAAATATTCATGGGATCGTGTTTTCATTTAGTTTTGATAGAGTATTTTAAAAATTTAGTTTGTGGCTGCTGGTTGTTCAGCAGCTTAAATAAAACTCCCTCAGTGACCAAATATGGTGGCTTGCATCGCAGTCAAAGTGTTAACGAAGGCCCTGGGCCAGCGGAAGGAGAATCTACAGGTTGATGAACCATTAATACTCAGCATTAGTGATTTCAGCATTAATTATCAGCTAGAATATATTGATGATTGTTACTATGATGCTGGTTGTGCATTTATAAAATCTGAAATGTGTAACTGCGTGATACCAAAGACTTTGCTACCCTTGGAAGAATTTTTGAGATATTTTATGTAATGTCAAATACCCTCGCCACGCATTGACTAGCACCTTTCATTGACGCAGAAGCTGCGGAGAGAGTATTTTGAGTTCAAGGGAGGTAGTGTAAAATTAGAAACACTGAGATCATTATTTCTCCAGCTAGCGATTCTGATTCGTCATCCCGATACGTTCCCCTATTTTTGGACCCTGACCCGGCTTCAATATTTCAGGCTCTGGCTTCATTGATTATTCAGGCGGAGCAACCTTTATTCATCCCAGAACTTGATTTGCTTTGAATATTCCGGATTCCACAGAGAGACTAACATCATCCAACGGGTGCTGTTTTGTCGGACGTGGCGGTTCTTGTTCTCAATGCGCAGTATTTCAGAGCATCCACGTGTAGGTTCCTGTTCTCAATGCGCAGTATTTCAGAGCATCCACATGTAGGTTCCTGTTCTCAATGCGCAGTATTTCAGAGCTTGACGGGTAAAATAAAACTACGTTCGCTTGAGATTGACCGCAACTCACAATTACTCAAAAGGGGCAATTTTCGCGCGTAAAGTCGGAGCTAGCGCCGCGACTTGGAACGGTGGCGCCACGAGGGACATTTCTAAGGGCGCGATTCTTAAGAACTCGAAGGACTTCACCTTACAAAACTTTAGCCGCAGCGAAAGTCCAATTTGCTGCAGAAGTGGCGCTGCAAATAAAGAACTCTCGAAATAAGCCAACTAGAAGTTGCAGGAGGCACCTAAATCCAATAGCTGCGAATTGGGGGGATTCTTGGCATCAGTTCTGCGGACTTATTCTGAAATGTTGCCACGTCCAAGTGGCGGGGAGCTCTCGCTTGGAGCATGAAGAAGGGATTGCTTGGAGCATGAAGTGCTGGTTTGAAAAATGAAGTGCTGGTTTGAAAATTGGAATGCTCGCTTGAAGCATGAAGAAGTGTGGGTTTGGAGCAGGAAGTACTGGCTTGAAACTTGGAATGTTGGCTTGACAATTGAAGTACTGGTTTGAAACATGGAATGCTTGCTGTAAACTTGAAGTCCTGGCTTGACACATGAAGTGCTGGCTTAGAACATGGAGTCCTGGCTTGAAACCTGACGCACTCGCTTGAAGCATGAAGAAGTACCAACATGACGACGTACTCGTTTGGAGATTGAAGTACTGGCTTGGAAAATGAAGGAGTACTGGACACAAAGAAGCGCTCTTTTGAAGCAATAAACACTGAAGCAGAGGATAGAGGAAAATTGCTCTTTGAGTACAATGCAGCGCTAGCATGGAGCCCGAAAATGTTTAAGCAGCGCGGACTAGCTCCTTCCGAAGACAGGGAAAGACTGGCCTAACTTCGCAGAATTAAACGCTCACGCAGCGGCTCGGCAAAACAAGCGTTGCTGCGAGACCGAGCGGCAAGCGTCTGGCAGATTAAAGTCCGGAGGTGAAAATAATGTGCGCACAAATTCGGTACAGAAGCCAACAAATTTGGCAACTTTTGTCGCCATTGCGCGGTTGTAAAAAAAAGTACTGAGCTGAAAATTTGTGTAATATAATGGCGGTAAGTTGGAACAGGAATTTTTCTAAGTACGTTGATGAAAGGTAGCTTGTGAAGAACATTCAGGTGGAGTTTTTGTTGAGTTAAAGAGCATCACTTCTTCAAGTGTGCGTAAGTTTTACGAATGTTCCTTCATCACTTTTTGAAATGCCCTTCATTTCTCATTGGTGAAATTTCATTTTTACAACAAAAACTTTCCTTTTTCCCGATATCATAAGATTTCTCATTTGTATGATATCATCATAGTCTAAAATTCTACTATCGTAATTTCCACGATGATAGCTTCTTGATCCCATTCTCACGAGATCCTACATATCCTTTTTGTGTGGTCAAACGTGACTTTCTTTGCGGCTCTGTTTTCATTGTGTCTGCGTCTTGCAATATTTGCGCCTCTCAACTTCCTTTCCCCGCTGCCGGCAAATAATATGAAGCGTGTGATGAATTTTGAGGGAAAATCTCTCCCTTCCACCAGAGTTTATTTTCTACCCCAGGATTTGCCAATCTTTGGCAATGATTACTTTTGAATTGGCAGTTACAGATTCCCTGCATTTTTATTTAACTCTTTAACTCAGGGCTGCTTCATGCTCGAGTTTTTGTAAACCTGTTGGCTTTCTGGTCGGTTTTCATAGCGGTTTGTGCTCTATCTATTCTTTCATACCTGCGTGTGTCTTTTTCCATTCCATCACAGTTACTTGTGCCTTTTTCGGTCTCTCAAACCTGTGTATTATTTTGCTCGGCCTTACACGCCCGTGCCTCCTTTCTGTTTGTTGCAGAACGTAAATTTCTGGGTTTCGACCAGCCTGATATTTATACTTTTGCTGGCGCAAAAACTTTCTACTTCACAAATTTGCTCATTAGTCTTCCGCTCGAGCGCCAACTTATTAGCTGTATTTCCTCCTGTGCAGCGGCTTTTCTCTCGAGTGAAGGAAGAATTCCAAGGTCTCGTAATGAAGAAGACATCAAAGAAGAATTTCGTTCATATAAGTTTTCCCCGTCACCCTCTCTAGAGGACGTTAAAAGTTTGACCAGTGCCAGTGGCATTGCATGGAGAAGTAAATGCATCCTTCCACTCTGCACCAATCTGTAAACGTTCCAACAGTTGCAGCGTAGTAAGACAAGCGTTATTTTAGAGACACTAACAAATTGCTCTTGTGGACACGAGAACTTTTTCGGCGTACAACAGCCCCTTCCTCTGCACCAAGTTCTCCCGAACTTTCCGTTTGTTTCTCCTTGACGCCTTGTTTCAGTGGAGTCCCTTCTGGCTCTTCTGTTCGGTGAGGAGATCCTTAGTTGGGATCCTAGGGGAGAGATCCTTGGTAGGGGACGGAGTCATTGTCGAGGAATCCTTTGGAGAGGGATTCTTCGGGACCCTCTAAATTTCTACACCGTTTCCATATACCTGCACTTCACGAATCTCATCTTCTGCACCCAGGCTCGCTGTGCGACCGGTTCTTCACGAACTGTGACGAGCACCGGTGTGCCGTGCAGAGCCCGAACTACCCCGGCATGTACCCGCGCCACATCACCTGCCACTACATCCTGCGCCAGACGCGCTACGTGCGCTACTCCCGACCCCTCATCTCCGTGCTCCAGAAAAACAGACTCAAGTTCAACGTCAAGGACCGGTCTGCGCTTCCCAGCCAGGGCATCTTCCCGCAGGGCTTGCAGGTCCGGTGAATTTTTCTGTCTGTTGCTGCATCTTCTTGTAGATAAATCTATTGCTGTATCTTCTTGTGGTAAGTAAATCTATTGCTGTATCTTCATGTGGTCAATAAATCTATTTCTGTGTCATCTTGTGGTCAATAAATCTATTGCTGTGTCATCTTGTGGTAAATAAATCTTTTGCTGTGTCATCTTTTGGTAAATAAATCTATATCTGTGTCATCTTTTGGTAAATCAATCTATTGCTGTATCATCTTGTGGTAAATAAATCTATTCTCAATTCATCACAATAAATCGTTCATCATTAGATTCAGTAGGCGCTCACTCATGAATCCTAACTTCGCCCACCAATTTGTGAGGTCCTGGAATCTCATCCTAGATGTATCACAAGCTTAGGTTCGCTATCTTCGTGCCTACTCATTATTCGAGTTGTTTTCGAAATGCGTCATTTCAGTCTCTTCATTACTCATAGTGTTCAAATTTCATTTACAATACGTCAAACGGATTCCAATAGTGCATTATATCCTATTGGTCGAATGACAACTTTATTCGTTCATTATTACGCATCTTTGCTTTTTCATGGGCGAGACGGAAGAGCAGCTATTAGAAATATTGAAATTTCTCACATAAGTTCAATTATTTGATCTGAAAAAAATTTGATGATCCTAAAGTTCTTTTACAATTTTGAAGGGAGCAACGTGTGGGGTAGAAGCTTGAAAACAGTTCATACTAATTCTGTTTCATTAACAAACTTTGTGCTCGATCATGTCAATTTCACAATGCTAACATTTTAGCAGATCCGTAACTTCATTTATTGTGTTATAATCTCCAATGGACATTTTCATCTAAGCAAACCAAATGTTAATTTCGCAAAACAAAACTTCTTCGTTTTGCCTGCATTGGCGGTACAGCAGCTCCAATTTACGCGCTGCCAATAACAGAACACGGCAATTCCAAATCTCGAAATGGAAAGCACTTTTATGTCTCGGGCTTGTTGGTGTTGCTTAAACTTCATTTTAAGCTTCGATAAAACTTCGGTACGGCATTTCATTTTCAGCTCCGGTGGGTTACGGCATGTAAAACGTTTGAGCAATCGCTTTGGTTTTGAATGATAATAATTGTCAGTTTTTGGTGGGCTAATGCTATTTTCTCAACCGTAGCTGATGCTAAAAAACGATAGCAACGTGTTATTTCTTAAAGGTCTAAGCGATAAGAGTGAAGTTAGCAAGCGGCAGCGATTTGGACAGGAGCTGCTGTGTGTTATTGAAAGTGACGTCGCGTTTTCTCGGCTTTCCACAGATTTGGAACTCGTGCGATCTTGTGCACGACTTCCTGATGATCTACGACGGCAACTCAACGGACGCGCCTCTGCTTCTAAAAGTGTGTGGCTCCGGGGACCTTCCTCCCGTCACCTCGACCGGCTCCGAGATGCTCGTCGTCTTCACCACTTCACGATTTGATGAGCCCACTTCCGAGAGCCTTATGCCCAGGAAAATGGGTTTTGAATTGGATGTCAAGGTCAATTACCTGGACATGGACTCGCAGCGCTTTGCGAGGAACCGCCAGTGTGTTTTTCACATCTTCAGCTCGAACAACAGAACAGGCGACGTCTCTTCCGTCATAAACAGCCAGCCTCGTAATTCGACGTGCGTGTACGTGTTTCGTGGCGAGTCTCATGAAGTCATTTGGATACACTTCCGTAAGTACGAAATACTCCCCAAACTCGGACGATACACTGTGAATTTGACTGAGTGTATTAATCCTCTCTTGATATACGAGGGTAATTTAATTGATACGAGGCTCCCTTATAATGCGCCGCAAAAGATAACTAAACTCGCGGAACATTGCACCACGCGTCCACCTCCGATGTGTGCTCGAGAGTACCGCTACTCTCATCAAGGTATTCCCTCAGGGGTCAAGGCATGCACTCGGAACGAAAGTTACATTGCGAATGGTTCCAAATTGACCGTAGTTCAGTTCTACAATGAGTCCACAGCGGCTCTTGGGATGGATTTTGTACTGAGGTACGAATTTGTGAATACAAGGCCTGGATACAGACCCAGCAACGGTTCCAAGTGCGATCAAGAGGCAATCAGTGACGGTTATTCACATCGCATGGGCAGATTTTTCGCGCCAAGAACATCTGTTTTATACGGCCGATGGGGTCACACGCACCTTAAATGCCAATATAGACTCCTTGCTGCGGCCGATGAAGTCGTTAGAATAACAATTACTAAATTCAGATCTGCTTCGCGCTACTGCTACACAACAATCAACAATTTTACTGGCAGCTACGACTGCGAAACCCACGGCCGCCGTTACGCTTCCCTCATTGTTTCTGAGTATCCTTGGAATGACATCGAGGTGCCTCGGCTGTGCACGTGCGACGACAAAGTCTTGCCCATCAGGTACGAGTCTCGGTCTCGGGAACTCCGTCTCAAGTTTGACGTCAGTAACATGGACGACACTCATGACTTCTATGATTTCATGTTCGAAGCTCATTATGAATTCATCAAGAAAAGGTCTTGCAAAAGGGAGCAACGCTTTCAAGGCACGAGTGGAGAGATCGTGTTTCACCACAGAAACATCAGCGAAGAAAGGCCTTGCAACAATTATCCTTGGCTCTTACAGGCGTCGGACTCCCGAAAATCTATTTATTTCAGGATCCGTGGATACGATCATCTTGACAGGAACTGTAACAGCACAACGAGGCTTTTGATTTTCAAGGTGGGACGTTTGCGACCTGTTGGAGTTTTGTGTCCTGACCCAACCACGAACAACGTTGTCGAACTTTTTAGCTTTGCCTGGCGAGGATCGGGAGCGCTGGAAGAGCAGTCCACCGACAAACTTGTGCTCGAAGTCACGGCGAGGGACCAGAAAAATTTGTACCCTAAAATAGGGCCTCACACTCTGTCGTGGCTGCAGGTCTCCCCAGCTCGTCAGTACGACTGGGCTTCAGAAGACATCGTGATGGGTTGCAGGCAGGAATGTCCTGAGCTAGGAGTCTGTATCAGCGAAGAACTTTGGTGCGATGGTATTCATCACTGTCCTTCAGGCAACGATGAACTCATCGCTCACTGCTTCTTCCTGTCGGTGCCGTGGGCGTACATCGGAGTAGGGTCAACCATAAGCGTTCTGCTTTTATTTGGCGTCATAATATACGGTGGCGTGAGGCTCCGTGCTGCTGGCAAAAAGAAGACCCGCACACAGACAATACCTACCTTGCCAACAGCGTCCGAGTCTCTGTTTTCGTCAGACAAAGACGCAGCCGAGAGGGACGGCCACGTCAGCTCAACTTACAGTTTGGACTACAGCGAAATGGACTACGTGACGACGTTATGAGGCTCTAAGGTTGTAGCAGAGGCTCGCCGCACGCACTGCACCTACAGGAAGTGTTGTAACTTGGAACAGCGCGGCCAGTGCCAAGTGACCATGCTTTGAGCACAACTCTAAAATTTCTGCCCCATCGAGAACAAAATCCTCTATTTATGTCCGAATTCTGTTTAGTTTGGGTTCTTGTAATGATAGTACTAAAGCAGCATTTTGTTTCATGTGGCAAAATTCAGGGGCGTTTTAAAATGGTTGAAAAATCCGTACGATGAAAGTAATGCGCTGAGTCTGTTCAGCTTAGACATTTTTACACCCTATAAACCAAAGCGAGGACTTTTTACATCAGAAAGATCATGTTGAGTACTTGTGTTACATGCAAAGCATTCCCTATTCGCGAAATTTCTAAGAAAGAATCACTGCTCAGTTCAATTTCAAAGCTGCTCTCGTGAACTCGAATTCACCAATCTAAAACTAAGCAACTTTTGTACCCCAGAGACGGAGTCTTCGCCAAGAATTAAGCCCTGACACGATCCTCGTACAAATAATAAAAGTTTCAGTGGTCGCTGTAACGTTGCTGAAAGAGTGTCAGCGTCGGAATTTTGTGCGGACTTTTGTAGTTTTCTAACTGCTATGACGATCACCCTCGGGCGTGTGCCATCGAATACAAATTCTTAGTTACGTTGAGTGTTGTTAGCGAGCGTTCGAGTGTTGCAGTGGTTATCAGTAAGTGGTTCAAAGATGTACATAAGAGATGGCTTAATTAGAGAACGTACTTAAGGTGGCAAATCGTGTTTATAGAAGAGAGATAGATATGATTATTCTCTTAGAGCAGTCATATATGGTTTGAAAATTGTTATAATACTAAGCATAAATTTATCTTGCTTATCGATAATAATTTAAATAAATGTAGATAAATTAGGCAAGCATTTTTTGGAAATAATATATGATATACGGGCAAGTGATCATTATCTGCGTGAAGTGTTTGCTATTATGGGTAAATATATCTTTACTTTACAGTCATATCCTTTATAAATAAAAAGTTTAGTTCTGCTCCATTCAAAGAGCCCTTTTTGTTCAATTTTCAGAAGCCAATCCGCTTTGATCACTTTGCTGAGCTCATTTTTTGCTAGAAAGACACTGGGCTCTCGAATATTCCTCTAAGTTAGGAGAATTTTATTCATGTGTGCATGCAAGTCGCGTTTGAGTGACATGACAATTATAAAGAGTCTGCCCACAGCGGCACGTTAGGGAATTACCCCACATTTCCCATGCAGACTTCCGGGAATAAATTCCAAGTTTTACCACGAGCGGGAAAAGTAAGACATGGATCCGATCGAGATCCCTTCTGAGCTAAAAAGGCTGGCAAAGCTTCCATAGCGAGCGCTTCTCGGCTTGTTTGTCATGAGATTAATTTGGTTTGTTGTGTGCGTGTGGTGATGTGGAGACCGGCACTCCAGTCACTCCACACTCGGACTCCATAGCGGCCTCGTGGGTGTTGTGATGATGTGGCGACCGGTACTCCAGTCACACCACACTCGGACTCCACAACGGCCTCGTAGGTGTTGTGGTGATGTGGAGACCGGTACTCCAGTCACACCACACTCCGACTCCATAGCGGCCTCGTGGGTGCCATTTCATTTCCTCATGTTCAGCCCTTGTTTATTTTCGCGCGAATTGAAGATGCCAAAGAAGTTTTAGAATAACGGGGTCAGGCTTTAGGAGTGTTGTTGAATGAAAGAAGGATGAGAAGCCCAGCTCGTGGTGTGTTCGGCTTGGATTGCACCGCTGCTACCAAAACATTTCGCAGCACTCCAGCTGTGTTTTGAACCAATTTTCAACCTAATTCGTTGATTGCTGTAAAATTTTATCCCAAATCCAATATAACAAGCCATTTTTGTAATAATTTGATCCTAAGTCACTACATGGTCTGTACATTATTGTATATTTCGTGATCACTTCGCGTGTGTGACACGTGTGTGACGCGTGTGTGACGCGTGTGTGACGCGTGTATGACGCGTGTGTGACGCGTGTGTGACGCGTGTGTGACGCGTGTGTGACGCGTGTGTGACGCGTGTGCGACGCGTGTGACGATCATCGGAAGGACGGACTCTGGTAAGCTGAGCTCCGTCAAGTCTACACGATGGTCATTTAATGCTTTTGATCTGTTTTGTGATGTGCGTATTATAAATGAAAAATTATTGAGATTATTATTGTCGTAAGTAAGAACGTAATATATTGAAATTACTATTTAGATCTCATAGCGAATTTGAAATAGTCGTAAGAAACTTTTTATTTTGAAACCCTAGACCCGTTCCAACATCCCTTTTTCTCTGAGTTTCAATGGTTGTAAATTTTTCTATCGACAATTCTTGTTTATGTTATTTCTCTAGTAGCCATAAAAGAAAATTTTTTATTAAAAAATTTGCAGGAGCAGTGGAATTCATACAAGCGACGGTGCAAAATTATCTTTCATCCTAATATCAAAGCATTCATATATCAACAAATAACTTTGCTTGATTTTCTTTCGATGACGCAGTGAGGTGCTCTAAAAATTCTACTGTAAAATGTTCAGTAAAAATCTGTTGAAAATCACCATAACTGGCTGGAGAATTCAAAAAATCTCTTATCCCTTGTTCTCAACATGGCTGTGCCGCACCTCTGTTCTATGTCGTTTATTGCTATGACCGCCGCAGTTCGCTGCACTGGATGGGAAGTGTTGCTTATGGCACTGGATGTACCGTGCAATATGGGCACTTTCTGTTCTGTTCCTGATCCCTGACAATGGTCCTCGACATGATTTAATAAACCGTATGTCCCACAAAAACGCGAACTGAGTATTTATTTTCTCGTATCAGAAATATCATCATAAAAATGTATCAGTAATGAGTCACACAATTTTACTAGAAATTAAATGCTTATGGTATTCTTATGACGCTATTACTAACACGGGAAAATAAATACTCGGTTCGGGTTTTTGTGGAACATGATGTATTTTATTTGCTGTCAGCTAGCGCTGCAACGCGAGAGAGATGCCGAGTTTCATGCCTCAAAGACACCATTTTCCATACAATTGAGTTATCGTAGCAGTACACCCGGCTGTAAAACTGCTTCGGCCGATTGGGCTACGTTACGTGCGGTTTTTCCTAGTTTCAAGTTTCAAGTTTCGAACTTTTTTCTAATAAAATTTTTGACTTATAATTTTTTAGACAAAATACACGCAGCGTCTCCAAATCGGCAAGGAACTTTTGTTGCTACGATGACGGGAATTGTCACAGAAAATCCATCCTGAGATGGTCTTGCGCAGTCACAACCTTTACAAGAAAAGAGTTCAGTTCGACTTCATTCACTTCGCCTCCACGTGACTTGTGACACTCGGGCCCGTCATGTGGGTACCAATGACCCTCGAGATTTTTTGCAGTTCGTTTCCAATGCACATTGCGCAATTCTTGAAACACTGTAAATCCATATTGAATTAAAATAATTTGCAACAACTTTACCCAATAGTGGTTATTTTGCTGTGTACTAAATACGATTTTATTACATGTCTATTTTTTGGTTAGGTACTCAATGAGCGCAGAATAATTTCTCATTTTGTAGGAGTAGTTTATTTTCTTAAATGAGTCAGTCGTAGCTTGAACGGTGCAACATCATCGTTTGCATACTTGCCGTGCCACGAGGCCTGCTGGCGCGTCGTAACATTTAGGCCTAACTGCGCAAACAGACCTGCACCGTACTGTACCCTTGCACCTGCACAGTTGGTGTATCTTTGCACATCTCCACAGTTAGTCCCACTCTGAAGCACACTCCTTGTGGAAGGATTTTCATCGCGCTGAGGAGCATTTGAGTTAGGTTTAAAAGAGAAACGAATATCACACTCATGTATGACGAGTCATTGTACGACAAGTCGTATCCAGGCTATAGAACAACAGCTTACGTGTATCAAAACCAACTTAGTGGTGCTCACGACTCGCTGCATCATTGTACGCCTGCCATGACTCAAATATTTCAGGTATAGAGTTACAATGTTTGTAAGAATGCTGAATTAATTCTGTGTCTTGTGACAGTAAAGTCGCAAGTCTAAAAGCATTTTTGGCGTGGGAAGATTTTTAAAATTATTTAGTTACAAAACTTAAATACTTTAAAATGATTCTCCTGAAACATCCTGAAATTTGAGTAACGACAGTCTTGCAATGATGTAGCGATGTGTGAAGATGGGTCACTCAACGTCACTTATTTCTCTTCAAGATTAGCAATGGTGCTCGCGCGTGATTGCAGTCTGACGGCTTGGAACTTGGATAGCAACACTAGAACGAGACACTCAGCTAGCGTCGGTTGCCATAATCTCATTCGTGATTTAAATCCTAATAAAAGCAGTAATGATAGTATTATTAGTAATTGAAACCGTAATAAAAGCAGAAATAATAGTAAAAGAAGGCTAAACATTGGAAACTTGGCACCTCTCTTGCGCACGGTCTCTTGCTCAGTTAACACTTTGACTGCTACGTGAGCCACATTTGGTCACTGAGGAAGTTTTCACTATATTGATGTTGCTGACCAACCAGTAGTCACTAACAAAATTTATAAAAATAATCAATTAAAACCTCATAAAAACACAAACCAGTTCATGTTTGGTATTTTCAACATTGCTTACTACAATTGTCTTTAAATTTGAATTGAAAATTGAACTTCAGTCTTACCTGCCGTAGTCAATGTGTTGAGACTCGCAAAACCTGAGCTTATATTCAACCCTCATTTTTCCTTTTCTACCACATCTGTGAGCGTACATTGTACTATAGGCCTGAGCTGTTGCTGTTCGAATGACTATGCAATGAAACAGCTAAACATTTTTGTTCAGGTCCTCTTGTCTCCGCTCTGTTCTTGTTCTGTATTAGACCTGCGTTTTCGTTCATTTATCAAGCCAGCAATAAAGGACTTTCTTCCGTGGCTCGGGTAATTCTCCGCTCACATCAATCATCTCATTTATCTGAGAGCTTTAAGTAGAGGAGAGTCTTTAAGGCTAAAATTAAACTTGAGCGAGGCCGTTTCCGACATCACGAACGAAATTCAAACTTGAATCACACAAAAATTGCAGTTGAGAAAATATTCTCTCCTTCCAAATGTTAACCTAATTTCAGCTTTATGTTCTTCTGTTTTAAGATAATAACTTTCACCCTGTCCAATAATTTTGGACTTTAAACTATGAATATCCCCTGCTTAATTTGTTTCAACCTAAGTTTTTTGTTTCAAGATTGATAATTTTAGCCCTGTTCAGTAATATAAAAAAACTTAAATAATGGATACCCCTACTAAATAGAACACTTTTGTCGAGTCACCGTGCACTTGTTCCTCCGATGACGTCTCGAATGACCAAGATTTAATTCTTTCAAAGTATTTTAATAGTAAAAATAGTTACAATAACCGTAAGAAATTTCTGTTTACGTGAGCGGCAATAAAACATATTTTCCCAAGCTATCTGTGAACAGCCGATAGAGTAGTTGAATTGTAGTGTGCGTAGTCCCAGTCTCGTTATCCGCTGCATCCTGCCTCCAATGACACTTCTCGATCCTATTGTAGCCTCGGAGACTCTGGGTCGCTGTTGAGAGACTCTGATCTCACACTGTGAGACGCAAATTCAGCACTGGGAGACTCTTTTTCTGAGCAGGGAGACTTTGGATCGGTGCCGGGTACCTCTGATTTGGTGCCGGGAGACTAAAATTCAGTGCCAGAAACCTCTGATTTGGTTTAGGGAGACTCTGGTTCGGTGCCGGGAGCTTCTGATTTGGTGCCGGGAAACTAAAATTCAGTGCTAGCAACCTCTTCTTCGGAGCAGGGAGGCTCTGGTTCGGTACCGGGAGCCTCTGCACTGCATTGACGCCGGGACACTCAAATTCAGTCTTGGGAGACTGATTCAAGAAGGGAGACTCTGGTTCGGTGCATGAGACTCTGGTTCGGTGCCGGAAGCCTCTGAATTGGCGCTGGGACACTCCAATTCAGTTCTGGGAGCCTCTTGTTTGAAGTTAGGAGACTCTAGTTCGGCGATAAGACCTCGTATTCAGTGCAGGGTGACTGTGGTATAGGATTGAAAGATTAAGGTTCGATGCTGATTGACTAAAGCTCTGAGTAGGGAGCTCTGGATAGTGTTGTGGTAGGACAGTCAGTGATCACTACGGAAGACATCGTTGATGGCTGGGAAGTATATAGCTTAGGTGTCTGCAGTACAATTTAGAGTGAATAAATGCAGTATTTTGTCGTTTTTCCTGTAGAAAAGTAGTTTTTCACTCATGTTTTTTCCAAATCAAGATCAATGAAGACAAGGTTTCTTTTTCACAAGCGATGTTTGGTCCACAGTTTTGGATCCTTATTTGTTAATCAAATTCAGAATTATCGAATGATGTCCAGGGTCGCTTGTGTTTCAAAGATCTTTTAACGATGTGGGTAATTTTCAAGTTGGTTTTGATGTTTTAGATCTTTTCATCTCTTGTTGAAGTGTTTTTCTAAGTAACTGAATATTGTTCGTTACTGCCTGGTTCGAGTGAGAATTAGAAATACGTCAGACGCTTTAAAAAATCTGAAAACTGATCTTTGAGCTTGTTTAACTTTAGTATTTTAAATGTCAAAAATGCTAGCTCTATTTACTTCAATGTTTTCCTCTCTACCAGCAACCGACGTCATTAGAGAAGAATTAAAGGACCATGAGATGCATTCGATTAGATCTGTATTGTATGAGTTTAATAATACCAGTGAGGAAATATGTGCTATATGAAATTTTCAAAGTAAATTAAACACAAATATTTCCCATCAAAAAAAAATATCCATCAGCGTAACTTAAGGCTTTGAATTATTCCATGAGCCTCTACAGGGCGTACACTGGGGGTGTCTCTCTGTCAGCAGGCATTGCGAGTGAGGACTGTTCAGTCGAGTGACTACCTCCAAAGCGAGAAAATTAGGAGCATTCATATCTTGGATTACCGTTGTGCAAATCAGTAAATGCAGAGAGAATTTATATTCATCTGCCCAAAGGAGAAATTCTTGACTCCTTCCACACTCCCAAGTGTGGAAATACATAGCTACCGGCAAAGTAATCCATGGTTACCAAGCACAGATATATCAGGGTACCAAGCACAGAAATATTAGGGTACCAAGCACAGAAATATCAGGCTACCAAGCACAGAAATATCAGGCTACCAAGCACAGAAACTCGGGCTCCCAAGCAAAGAAATCTGAGGTTATGAAGCTCAGAATTCTCTGGCAACCAAACACAGCATTCCCTGGCTACCAAGTACAGAAATCTCTGGCTACCGAGTGCGAAATGTTGTTTATGGTTGTCTATAGAGTTCATTATGTATTTATTTTGATAATGTTTTCATTTGCCCCTACACAATCCTGGTGAGTGGAGCCGCTGAATAATGCAGCGGACGTTTGGCTAAATAAGCTCGAATTTGGTCGCTTGTAAATATAGACATTTCTTGAGGTTCATTGCGAAATTTTTTTATTTGAGAGGAAATAAAGTAACTTCTAAGCTCACCCATCACCCTTACCTCCGTCATGTTCAGTGAGGAGATCATCCTTGATCTGTAATATTTACTGCAATAATTTGCTCGAAGTTGCGAGTATCATTTAATTTCTAAATTTTGTCAACTATGAGAGACTCACTCGCAGGTAAAAACTGCTAGAATGTTTACAATTTATAAAACCTACTTTAATGTACCTTAGGTTTTGCCTTCATCTTATAATCCAAAGACGTAAAATATTCAACTAAATTGAACTATTTCCTGTTTCATGCATGATCCCATTTTGGCCAGTGCAGATCATATTTATACGTTTCTTGAGAAAAAATCTTTCTAATATTTATGCTGTGTATGCCGCTCATTCAAGTCATTTCTCTCAGATGATTTTACGTGAGTGTTTTCAATATTTTAACGGGTATTTTTCCAGTAGATTTATGTGATACAATTATGAAGCATTGCAAGGATAAACTGCTTAGACCGTAATTTTTAGCGTATCCGCTTTTGAAATGTGTCTCTCGAATTTTCATTTACATTTTTGTGCCCTCTGCTCGGTCGTGATGTATTTTCTTTCTGCGTTTCCCCAGAGTTAAATGTCATACTCACTTCTGTGAAACCATTAGGGGCCAAGAAAGCAGGCCTCTTTTTAGGAGCAAGCCCATTCATCCTCTAGACGAGCGGTTCCAAAGCTGGAGGCTGGAGAACCAAGATATCGGGCTCCCTTGCTACCTTATTTCTCCATAAATGTTAACCAAAGAGTGGTCGTACTAAAGGGTTGCAGAGTGAACTCAGTTTATTGAGAACAAACAGACCTCTGATACGTTCACTGGTCTTCAGGTTCAGGTGGCATGAACCGCAATGATGCAATAATTTAGATGTTAATTGCCTATCTTTTAAGGTTAATCACATTTCGAAAATTTCAGTGACTCTTCCACCAAAAAACTCATGAAATTCGTTGCACTAAGTATGCGTTCCCGCATATTTAACATTTCACTGCATCTTGGTGCAGATGGTCCTACTGTATGTAGTTAGGCTTGAAGCAGTTGTGAGATTCTGGTCAATCATCACGAAACACCGAGAGGTCTGCTCCCTCACTCCTAGTGTACATCCTGGACTTGATGAAAATAGAATTAAATTTGTTACCAAATTATCCTATTTAGGATGTCTTTAACTCGCACAGAGGCTCAGAACACTACGTGACTGAGGCCGCTGTTGCCGTTTGCGCATGGTTTACATAATTAAACGGGTCGAATTTGAACTCACTCTCGAGGCTTCCCACCAGAGTTGTCTGATCAGCCTTTTTCCTGGTCAAAGACCTCAAACTTGGGCGTTTTTGAATAACATTGATTTCTCCGATATCGGGTGGTCTTAATGCTGAAATCTCATCTTTAGAAGCCCAAATTTGAAGGTCAAAGACCTCATACTTGGGCATTTTCGAGTAACATGGGACCATTATGGCGATTCAGATGTAGAATGGCCTTAATGCTAAAAATCGAATCTTGAGAAGCCCCAATTTCAAAATCAAGCAGCCCTGTTCAAAACCTCATACCTGCATGTTTTGAAGTAAAATTTGGAGATAATGATAACTCCGATGTTGAGTGGTCTTAATGCTGAAATCTTTACTTAAAAAACCTAAATTTGAAGATCAAAGACCTCATACTTGAGCGTTTCGAGTAACATTGGACGATAATGATAACTCCGATGTTGAGTGGTCTTAACGCTAAAATCAAATCTTGAGAATCCCTAATTTGAAAATCAAAACCCTCCTGCTCGGACTTTTTGAATGAAAATTTGGCGAAAATAACTCCAACGCGAAATGATCTTTATGTCAAAATCTTATCTTAAGAAGCCCAAATTTGAAGGCTTTGACCATGACGAAGGCCGATCCTGCATCCTGTTGACACCAAGGACCTTTGCTCAAGCTATACAGACTTTCGCTGCGCTTGGCTTTTTGTTTCCGGTGCGCTACGGCGTCCTCCGCATCCTTGGCAGCACGTCAGCTTCATTTGCGAGGTGCTCTAGCGAGTACATTTTACTGCCAGCTTGTACATATGTAATAAATTCTTTTCCCATCCTGCGTTTCTTTTTCCTTCGAATTTTGGGTCGGTGCTACTAAAGCGTGAGGTCTACCGCCATATATCGTCTACCCAGAAATGTATAGAAATGAGTAATATCCATTGGTAACCTAACCTCACGCTATAGTACTAGCTCAAGGTAGACCGCATGCTATAAGTGTGGTAGACCATACGCTATAATACTAGCTAGAGGAAGTAGTACTAGCTAGAAGTAGACCTCACGCTATAGTACTAGCTAAAGGTAGATCTCATGCTATACTGGGGTAAACCTCACGCTATAGTACTAGCTAGAGGTAGACCTCACGCTATAGCATTAGCTAGAGGTAGATCTCATGCTATACTGGGGTAAACCTCACGCTATAGCAGCACCTTCGGATCCACATGTCATTCTAACCGAGCAAAATTATCATTTCAGCTTTTTGAGGGTATCCGGGAGAGGTGATCTCGTCCAATGAGACGAATTCATCACATTCAGTGCCCATAAAAAGATGTTATTTGACAAGTTGGGCTAACATCTACATGGTGCGCAAGACTAATTTTGCGAGTGTATTCAAAGACAAATCCTTCAGTGCCTAATATCGAGCATTTATTAATTATATTTTCTTATCTGTCGTGTTTCATTTGTTCTCTCTTCATGACTGTTTTAAATGACATTTTTTGTGTCATATTCAATTTCACGGTTTAACTTTCTGGCTCTTCCTACTGTTTATGAGGATCACATCTCGCAGGCCAAGTTAGCCAGTAGATCTGTATGACAGTCGCACATTTCTTCGTGCTTCTCTCTGGGAATATGGCTCCATTTGGAGTGCACTTATCTTAAATATTTTCTTTCACTCACGAGTTGTGACTCAGAATAAACGCGAAAACTAAGACTTGTGATCCTCTGAGACACTATCCCGTTGATTTCTTCCTTTCCAACCGTAAAAGTGCTCGATTGTTCCGACATCTTTTTTGAGCTACTGGAATGGCATACAAGCATCAAAAATTTTGAGTTTCATTGTGTGACAAAGCGCGACTTGTAAGATTGTGTTATTCTTTGTTACGTCCACTGCGCCGTTGTACAAATCATTATAATTCCCAGGAACTATTTCAGCTTGGTAGTTTTCTCATGGTTCGTATACCCGAAGTAGTAATCTTTCTTTGAAAAAATTATTCCGCCAGACAATTATGACGCCCTTTTTCTTAAAAACTAGAAGATCGTAGAGATGGCCTAAGAATTTGCGATTTTCTCGGTCGCTTTAGAATTCTGATGCTTCTATGAGGAGGAGAAAAGAGAGTTTGGATTAACAGCAAACGCAAAATCTCAGTTAATAATTTGCAATAATCGTTTAGTGTTTTTCTTTATGACTTCACATCTACCGTTTTACAAGCATGTCTATCGCCCATCATACGATTGGTAGAGAAGTTATAGTAATCCAGCTAACAGAGAGGACTTAAGGTGCTTCTATAGCGTGAGGTCTGCTGCCATATATCACCTACCTAATGACTTAAATACATAACTGGACATTCTAATTACAACATATTAAAGAAAGAAAGGTAAAATTAAACATATTATATATTTCCTAGATCCAACCTCTACTAGCTAGAGGTAGATCTCATGCTACAGTGTTGTAAATCTCACGCTACAGCAGCACCGGAATTAGAAACCAACTTTTGCTTTGGTTCCATTCGGGCAGAGCCGTCATTCGTTGCAATCCATAAAGCTGTCTATCAAGTGAATGGAGCGGTTTTACAAATCTAACCCTCACTCTTGTTGCACGCCTTTAGAGCTGTCATTTGTTACAATTAAGAAGACAGCTCGAGACTCCAGCTCCTCCTACACGTGAGCTATTGTATCGCTTGCATGGTTAGTGCCTGAGTCTCTTTAGAGTCGTGGGCCAGGGGTGACTTGGCGCAGCAAAGGACAAAACTAGGTATGAAAAATAGCCACTTCAAAACTGAAGCATCGTCCGTCTAGTTATCGTTACGAGCCGGAGAATGTCTTGACTATTGTGAGAAATTCTCGTTCCAAATGGTCCCGCGAACGCCGGAGAAAGAAGTAATCGTCTGTCTTGCGTTAAGGACAACGGTGTTCTAGGTCGTTTCTTCATGGTGCTTGAGACATAGCAGCGCTGAGTCGTTGGTAAATGGTTCTCGATAGTAATTCTTGCAATAACTGAACGATATTGCTGTACTTATCTTGCTCTTACGAGCGAGCAAGATTCGTTCACGTTGTGCGTGCCTTGAAAAAATGGCACAAAAGCTCTCCAGCGCTGCAAAGAGGTACGCCTGAATTATTCTGTATCGTTTCTTTGCGAATAGTGAAAGCTGAAGTTTAGTTTGCTTCAAATGCAGAATGAAATGATTTTATTCTGTATCTCAAATTGAATTCTTCACTGAATCTCGTCTATACCTGACTGATCTTATACTGTTGCATGTGGTTTATTTTTTCTGTTTATTCCAATGCGTTCTTCCTGTTTGTTATGGAAAAACATTTAGTTCAGTAAATTATTATTCATAGCAAATTCTGGATCTTACTTCTTCAAGAGACGAGTCTTTGTAGAGAACGAGCTCATTTCTTTTTTTCTAGCTCAGCAGCAATATATCTCAATCCTTACATGAGGAAGATTTCTCCCAAAATACTGCAAGAAGCTCATTTCAAGGGGGTAGTCCAAATCAGCTCTGCGCCAGTTTCAGTGACGCATGAAATAGAGTTCTTTTCATGCAGCAAAACTCGCTATCGCGCCTCCAGAACACCCCTTCGCCATTCTGCGCCTGGTTGTGCTGGCGCTGATAGCACAAAACTCCAAAGTTTACGAGCTTAAGCGAACTTGGCTCCATCCTCCGAGGTAAAATTTTAATGAGCGAAAGACCGCCTCAGCTGAAAGCACCAACCGCACCAGCCCAAGGGAGGCAGCAAGTTTTCACTGCAGCGTGTTACGCTAGAGCCTTCATTCCGTCAAGGTTTGCATCTTCAGCTGCCACTTATGTTCCATAGTACTGATAGGAACTGTGTCTAACACTATTCCATAGTCTTTATTCCGTCAAGGTTTGCGTCTTCAGCTGCCACTTATGTTCCATAGTACTGATAGGAACTGTGTCTAACACTATTCCATAGTCTTTATTCCGTCAAGGTTTGCATCTTCAGCTGCCACTTATGTTCCATAGTACTGATAGGAACTGTGTCTAACACTATTCCATAGTCTTTATTCCGTCAAGGTTTGCATCTTCAGCTGCCACTTATGTTCCATAGTACTGATAGGGACTATGTCTAAAACCATCCATGGTTCACCCAAGATTTTCAGCCACTATTCCTTTGTTCAGCCAAGCTTTTAGCCACTATTCCAAAATGTTGAGTTTTTCATGAGCCTAAGTAATTCTAGTCCTGTTTGGCGAAGCGCTCTAGAGCAGTTTTCTTTCACCTCAGGAACTTTTGCGTGGTCTTTAACGCTCTGCATCGACAGTTCAACAGACATGAGCGTGGATTTTTCAAAAAAGAGGCCACCGGTTTTGCGGAGCTCGGATGAAGTCTCGGCTTCATCGCTGCATCAGCAGCACTATGTTAAATTGGCTGCAACCGAAATTTCAACAGGTGAGGGATTTGATTTTCGCGAAAACGCGTGAAAATAAGCAGGTGTTTAAATTTTAATTCAAAACATGGTGGTCAATTTGAAGGTTAGAAGATATTTCGAGGGTATTTTAGACTACGAGTAAAGACTGGTGCTGGGGCTTCAACTTACGGGAAGAAATTCACGAAATATTCCATGAGTGTGTTTTTTTGTTCCTGTTAAATGCATGGAGTGTAGCCAAGATACAAACATCTGATGGTGAGTGCTGAAAGTTGGAAATATTTTCCAGTTCCTTCACTAGGCAATAATACAAAGTTGGGAAAACTCTTTTGATGCGGACTACATGAATATTCTAATTTACAGTATGTCCCCCAAAAACTCGAACCGAGTATTTATTTTCCCGTATCAGTAATACTATCATAAGAACACCAAAAGCATTTAATTTCAAGCAAAATTATAATGGTATTACTGACGGTATTCTTATGGTGGTATCACTGATACGGGTATTTTTATGATGGTATTTCTGATACGGGGATTCTTTTGATGGTATTACTGATATGGGTATTATTATGATGGTATTACTGATACGGGAAAACAATAACTCGGTTCGGGTTTTTGTGGGACATACTTTACGTATAGAAGGAAAATCCTTCTTTTAATACGAATATTCTTAACTACACCGCAGAAGTTACAACTTCAGCAACGAGCTGAAGCCAAAAAGATATAAAATCAAGGGCTTTAAAAAATTTTCTGGCGGACGAAATGAAATCAAGGAAATCCACGATTTTGTTGTGGTTGCTACGTTCGTGTATCGGCCTCTGAACAACGGGCTCAAGGGAGCCTTTGTGGACCTCACTTTAATTAATGTGACTTTTGCTCTCAATCTCGGCTTCGTAAGTACTGGGCTCCGCTCTCCAGCGCATTCTCGTCACTAACTTTGACCTGAAACTTGAATGGCAAATGGGTTTCATCATTAAAAAGTAGCCCCGTGCACTTTATATTAAGGGTTGCCCCTGAAACTCTGAAGCATGAATGTCGTCAAATGTGTAGGTTTGGGATAGAAGATATGAAATTTTAATGAGTTTGTTTACTTCTTTGATGAGGTAAGGATATGGACTCCAATATAAAGTAGCTTATGACTCTGAAGAGACCTACTGTATAGTTTCCGAGCAGAGAAATCAAAATAGAGTCAATTCAGTAGTTTTGTCATTGATGGTGGATTCTGGATTCTTTTTATCTGAAATGTAAAAGGGAAATTCCTCATAACTCTCATATCAGAGGAAAAAAATGAAACGAGAACAGCTAATACATATTTCATCTCGTACTGCGCCGTGAATAACAAACATGATCTGATATAATCGTTTCATGAGCCTCAAAATTTTCAGCTTCCAACCCTAAGCCAGAACCCATGCTACATTATACATCTATTTGTTAGGTGGATAACACATTCTCCAGGAATTTCAAACATTTTTTCTTTGTGCTACGCGTGGCAGCGTGTATATAGTATACGAGGCGTGTATATAGTATACGCGCCACACCCGAGGTGTGTATATAGTATACGCGCTACACCCGAGGCGTGTATATAGTATACGCGCCACACCCGAGGCGTGTATATTGTATACGCTCCCCACCCGAGGCGTGTATATAGTATACGCGCCCCACCCGAGGCGTGTATATTGTATACGCGCCCCACCCGAGGCGTGTATCTAGTATACGCGCCACACCCGAGGCGTGTATATTGTATACGCTCCCCACCCGAGGCGTGTATATAGCATACGCGCCCCACCCAAGGCGTATACTATATAATATACTACGGTGCGTATACACACTTTATAATTGAATGTATACGGGCCGCTTTTGAAGTACCATGTGTACGGACCTCCCTCTCAGCGTGTTCCAAGCACAGGGTGCTAAAAAAAAATTTGTTCACATTTTAACATAACGCTTGAAATTTATTTTCTATCCTACACAGTTAATTTTTTCGGGAAAAAGTAAAGGGATAACCTAATCTGACCCATGTGTATACTTTCTGGTCAAAGAAATCTTTTGCAGATTGAATTATAAGTTCGAACATTATCGGGTACGGCTGATTAAGCACTTCGCATGAAGGTGATCAGTGGGACTTCCGAGTGCTACAAAAAAAATCTATGCACACTCTTCACTGTCACAGAAAACTCCCTTTCTTATGTGCATGATTGAATTTCTGGATTTATTCAGAACAATGTTCCCTTTGTTCTATGATAGAATCATCGATCGAGCAGGGCGAAATGAAAAATTTTTTGAGTCTTGAAAAGTGCAAGAAGTTTATCAAGTGGTGTGGAAACTTGAGGATTAAGTTGCAGTTCAGAAACATTAGAGACTCGAGTATGGGTATGAAATCCGATTAGAAACCGAGGTGTGTTGAAAGGAATCAATAATGACTTGTACTCGAGGTGTGTAACGCCCATGTATAAATTCTTTTGGACACTATTTGGAACATTTAATTTAAGTTTAGAAACATTAAGTTTGGCTGAATAGTTGACTTACTGAACTTTGACTTTACTTCTATCAAAAACTCAACTTAGTAGTCTCAACCAAAACGTTTCATGCCAGTTCAAAGTCTACGTATATTTTTTTGACGCACCCTATACATGAACTAAATTCGAGAAGTGCATCAAATATACAACCCTCATTGACGTAACACGGTGCCTTATTTGCTGATCTCATTGAAAAAGCGCATGTATCTCTCTCACACACAGACCGTATCCGGAACTGAATTTCTCGAGAGCCTAGCATTGAAGGGACGAGCATCCCGAGTAGCCGATAAAGAACAATAGACTTATCGGTTTCAATAGAACAAAAGATTTTTTCACTTTCTATGAACATTAAACCTGGACTGAAAGGGACGAATATCTCAATGGGGAGCGGCAGTCTCCCAACAATAGCTACACCGTAAAAATGGTTCCCAGACACGAATATATTTATTACAGTGCGCTGGCTTTTATGGCAGGGTTGCCAGATGCCCAGAGCTCAAATTCTATGAGTATGAAAAAGTTCAAACTTAACGATTTTGGGCGGTAAAAGAGCACGTAGAGTAGCTCAGGTCATCCGAAGGATTTAAGCAGTCGGATTCAATGCTACAATAGAGAAAATTGTTTAAAAATCTTGCCTTAGGTCTAATTTCTGACTACGATGGTTGGTGCAGTCATGACAGTGAGCTACAGATGAAGTTCTGCTAAATTTAAATCTCTGTTGACCATAATCCTTAGAATTGGAAATTCTAAAGTTTCATGTGTTGAAATTAGATTTTAGGGTTTAACAGTCAACTTCTGTTTGGCTGATTTTTTATTCAAGTTCATAATGAACTGCTCGCAATTCACGTCACACTAATATCTAGAAACCTATTACGTTGACATAAATGTGAGGGCTGTGTTTCTGGCAGGACTGACTAAAACGCTCAATAGGCGCTCGTTTTACAAGCCCATTCTACGGGATTACTTTTTTCTTATTTTCTCCAGCTCATTTCAGCTATCAATTCGTGCGCCAAGTCTAGGCAATAGGTTATACATTTCAGAAATACTTTTACTAAAATATACATGAAGTTACAGTGATATAAGTAGGAGTTCACGAGAAGATTCGTGGTCCCATCAGAACGGAACAGAAGCGAATGGACGGAAATTAAGATTCTTACCTCGCTTCCTCATTTCGAAGAGAGGAAAGCGGCTAATGGGACCGTAAAGCACACAATTCTATCATTAAATGCCTCGTTTTATGACTCGGCTATCCATTCATTAGCGGGCAAAAACGACCGCTGAGCTTCACGAGTTGGACGCAGTCGGTCAAACTCTAATTGACCGAAGAGACCTGCAAGTGGCGTCAGGAAACGTCTTTGCCAACTCGGCCGCTTCCAGAAGTTGCGGCCAAGTTCTGATTCGTTTAGGGGCCATCGAGCATTGATGCTACTGGCTTCCAGCCCCTTAACGCTTTGAGTGCGACGTGACCCACCGGTGGTCACTGAGGGGATTTCCATAACGCTGCTGATCCACCAGCAGTCACTGACTCAATTTCGGTAAATGCTTAATTAGAACTAAATAAAGATGCGATCAATTTAATGCTCGTTGTTTTCAAAGGTGATCTCTGAAATTAGCTTTAATTTGAGTTTAATATTGAATCTTCAGTTTAACCCGCCACACTTAACGCGGTAATGGCCTTGGCATTTATGCTGCTTTGATGGCATTTACGGTTTTCGGCATCAGTGCCTCATTTTAAGGATGATTTGCAGATGAAAGCAATGGTAGCTCGTGGACATGCTGCTGTAGAGACTACGATCTCGGTCGGAAGATCCGTTTTAGCGTTTCCAGTGTAAGGTGGGGAGAAATTGAGTTTCATGTTTAATGAAGCGGATGATGATCCAGGGAAAGCAACTAGTGACGAACGCACCGATGATAATCGGATGAAGATTGATGAGTGATCGACAATGACGATTTTGTCGCTGACAGTTCAAAAGCTCCTGATGAGTTCACCGTAATGGAAAACTCCGCTCGATGGATGGCCGTGAATTCTGGTGATTGAATGGTAATGTATTAACGCATGCTGCGTCAAATTCTGTTTTGAACGGATGATCGTTTTCTATGTTTTAAATTCTGTTCCGAACGGATGATCATTTTCTAGTTTCAATAATAAGCTGAAAGTCCAATGGTCGAAATTCGAAGCTTGAAGCCTGATCATGCAAATCAATACATAAAAAAAATATGAGACGAGATCTGCAGAACTGGCGTCGTGGGCTAAGCAGAAAAACCTGGAAGCCAATAGCGAAAAGCCCGTAACTGAACAGCTGTCGCGAGGAACTAATTTGGCTTATAGAAAAATTCTAATCATCTTTTCTGGCGTATCGAAAAATTATCCTGGAACATATTTACTTTTGATATTATATTCAAGTGAAAGTACTTGGCCGAACTCAAATGAAACGAAACCTTAAATGGGGAATTTTTTTTGCAAAACTTGAATCGAAATATTTATTAATTCACTTGACTACTGTTGCATTTTATTTCCCAAGGGGACTATGTGAAGTCCCGAGCTAGAGGTTAAGTTGGCCTTTCTTTTGTTACAAGATTCTACAGTAGAGTCGAACGGGATCTTACAGGGTCCTATAGAATCCTACAGAGCCCTACTGCAGGGTCCTACAGCAGGGTCCTACAGCAGGGTCCTACAGCAGGGTCCTACAGCAGGGTCCTACAGCAGGGTCCTACAGCAGGGTCCTACAGCAGAGTCCTACAGAGTTCTACAACAGGGTCCTACAGCAGGGTCCTACAGCAGAGTCCTACAGCAGGGTCCTACAGCAGAGTCCTACAGCAGGGTCCTACAGCAGAGTCCTACAGAGTCCTACAGCAGGGTCCTACAGCAGGGTCCTACAGCAGGGTCCTACAGCAGAGTCCTACAGCAGAGTCCTACAGCAAAGTCCTGCAATAGGGTCCTACAGCAGAGTCCTACAGGGTCCTACAGCACAAATCTCGCGGAGCCGCAGTACTTGAGGCCGTAGATGAAGATTGATGGAACTCAACGTCACCGCAGGCAATGAATGAAAATTCCAGAAGTGGTTCCGAATTATTTTCGGCCGCATTCAATGCTGATTTTCCTTTGTCGGTGGCGCGAGGGTATTTTATTTCGGCTTTGAATGAAGACTGAAATTCACAAATCCATCGCATGCATAGTCAGGTTGTAGTTCGGTGCGTGAACGTAGCTTTAGTGTAGGAGTGGATTTTATTCGAGATATTTTTCATTAATTCAGTGCTGTGAAAATGCCTGAGCTTTAAAATGTGTGATAATAGTAGTAGACTAGAACACGATAATCTGGCAGGTAATTGGAAAAGATTCGTTTTAACTTGCAGCGATCAAATGGACGGACCCTCGAATAACGTGAGCATTCGTCAAGTGAACTGAAGAACGTCTGCATTAGTGCTAATTCAAACTTGACCAAATCATCCAGTTTCACTACTATGTCTAAGAAAATTCTGTCAGCGCTCTTGATTTGGTTGGAGTCACGAAGTGTCACTCATCATTGCAATAATTTTCTTGGCATTACAATGACGCCATAACCCAGCTGCAAATTTTCTATTAATTTAAGAATATCAGATGTGTGGTACAGAAACAAACCTCGTTAAAAAATCTGAAAAGATTTATGAAGCGAAGAGAAGATGAAATCCACTCATTTTAAGATCGCTTCATGGGAGTATTTGTAGCATTTTAGTTTCTTGTTTGATAAGAATTTTCACCAGCTTACTGCACAATAAAGAAGAATTTCATTTATTGTTTTCGCTGTTCAAGGCGTGACATCAGAAACATTCCCTGTCTATGGTCATGATCCCCTACCTATTGCTATAGTCACTTGTCAATCAATTGCCATAGTCCTCTACCAGTCTGCAGTCTGCCAGATGCAGCCTGTCTTTAGTCCTCTTATCTATTGCCATTATCCTCTGCCTGCAGCCACAATCCCCTACTTATTGTCAAACACTGCGAGGTGTAACGACAGTACCCTATACCTATAGCCATTACCCTCTATCTATCGCCATAGTTTCTTATGTCATTAAAAGTCGCCGGCATGACCGAGCAAGTCGAGGACGGTTCACGAGGCTAGCAGATCTGGGAGCAAAATTTTCACTTGCCTGAAGTAGCTGCCTTTAGCGCCAATTTCGTACGCGAGACCGCGCATTTTTACGCAGACTTGTGGCTCTTTCGCCCGCCGCCACCTAAGATACTGCGGCAATTTGACTTAACACGTTCACCGCGTTTCAGCGGTTGTAAAAGATTGATTTGGTTAGGTTGTAAATAGCAGAAAACCTTACTGTTCGACTACAATTTTATTCTTCCTGAACAGTATGAAAAATGCAATTGTGCGACGGCATTTCACCTCGCATCATAAGTTATTTTGTAAAAAGGTCGCGAAACAGATGAAATTATCATTCATTTATACCGCTGCGTGAATGAACAATTTACCTATTGGAACACATATGACCCAATACGCGGGGAACATGTTAACTCGTTCGTTGTTGCCTTGAACGGTGATGCCCGGGGCGTACGGCGCAGATCTGCGGCTGCGATTTTTGACTGGCCACAGCTGTCATGGAGCAGTCACTGATGGCCAGAGGTTAATCGACCTCAGCAACCCTGAATTAAACCCTTAACTTTAATATCTGGTACGAGCCCTGTAATTTATGTTATTAAACCCATTTGGAACGCAGTTATTTTCTTGAGAATGAAAAGTGACGGTAAATTTAAGTAATTTATAATCCGCAATAAAGGGTGGCCTTTTCAACGAACATTTGGAGGTTAAGGACGGCATGAATAATTCTTTATGTCCTTCAGGGATGACAATGATTTTTATAAGGTTAGTATCTTGATTAATTCAATTAGAGAAAACCGCTCAAAAATAACAAGCTAGCTTCTAAGCCCTGCTACATTTAAAGGAAATTGGAATTTAATGCGTTAAAGATCCTTTCATGCCTGACATATTTTTGTCCATGAATGCATTTTTTAACTACTAAACACGTATCAAATGCAATGAAAATGGTCAACGCAGGTCGCTAGAATTTTTTATGAATTCCTCATCGCAACGTTCACACTGACGTCTAACGGAAGGCAAAATTTGCCGAATTTTAGGCAAAGATGGCTCGCTCAAACCTTCACTTTCATGCGTCAAGGCCCAGACAAACTGGAGCCATTCAGTTCTCACTTGGAGCAGGCGAGTGAAGGAGGGTTCGGTACATCATTCTCCGCGGTGTCATCTTCCAGTCATGAAATGGAAGCAATTCTTGATGCGGAGGCAATATTTCACGGGAATTCTTTTCTCAGACCGACCATATTTTTGGGCCACCGGCGGTCAGCAACCGACGGTTCCGTGGTCGTCCATCGCTCGACCGCTCTCACGCCAGCAAATCCAATTCAATTGATATGAGAACTCTGCCAATTGAACATTTCAGTGGCGGAGATTTCATCAACAGCCAGCATTGCGTAAGGGTAATATGTATTGATGTGCCGAAGACTTTATCTTGATGGATAGAGAGCTGGAGCTGTGAGTTTTCTCTTAATGGATCACTCCAGCTGACGATTTTGATCTACGGGTTTCGGTGGCGCAAGATTTTAAATAAATGAAAATTGCTGTTGTTGATCTTTTGGAATGTGGATTGTTGCAAGCTGGCGAATAAAATCATCTCATAGTCTCATTTGGATGAACTGTGTAGGCTGTTAGGTCTATTTTTACGCGGGATTTTTCTAACGGCTTCATGAAAAAGCGGGGTTTTTGTAAACGTTAATCCTAAAATCAAGACGATGAAACCAACAACCATTGCCTTCAACATCGAGCTTAACTGGCTCCATCAGGCTGATTGACTGGGGACTTGATCTTAATCAGTAGAAAACAATCGCTTTATTTTCTTAGATGGATAAAGCAAGTACGGAATAGAAACAAGAAGCTAGAACGACTTTCTTTTCTGCACAGTGGTGTAGATGGCAGTTTACATTGTAGGTATCCTGCTTTCAATTGTACGTATTATCAGCGAAAACTTTACAAACTAAAGGTAAGTCTCCGGATTTAACAGGGTGCATGCTCAGTTTGCTCACACACAAAATCTTCACAATTCAGGACAGGGAGACGATGTCTTCCAGAACAGAGTCATCCGGAAGGGATAAATGACTGGCTATATTTTAAATGTCTTCCTGAAGAAGATCGCATTTCCGTTTCAGGTTGACAGAAATATGGCGATCAATCCGTGAACACTTTTAGTGACGCCTGTTTTGGTCAATCGGACAGCAAATAAAAAGTTTTGCTTCTCATATAAAAAGTGGAATGATTTTTTCCAGTACTCTATTACGGGCAGTCACTCACATGACACGGCTTTGATACAACACATACAGCACGGTAGAAGAAACAAGGTAGGGTCAAACCAGTCTTTTTTTTGTCGACCATGTGGCAATGCTGGCGTCATGGCAACAAACCAATAGCAGCGCTCAGATTGTATCTGACGGCACTGCTAGCCCAAATTTGGCACCACTATTGGCCTAACGGCATGTCGCAATGGTGGCGTCATCCTGTTTGTTTAAAATGATTACTTTCTAATGGCTAGCCGAACAAGAAGAGGTGTATTTTCTCCTATGGAAGTGACTCTACCTTGTTTCCTCTACGGTGACATACATGCATTGATGTATATGATTTAGCACATATCATGTGCCATCATTATATACACAGACGTGCGATTTGATGCTATTAGCTATTTCAGCAGATCAGTGCACGCCACTTCACAGCGCATGCGCATACTGAAGTGAGGGCAAATGACTTTTATAGAAAAACCGCTCCTCTGAAGCGCCTTTCAATAATCCTCTTAGGGGACAGCCGTGATCTGGTAGCCGTGATACCCAGTCCTTGCCTAGCATTAATTATTCTTTGACATGACCACTTGTTGGTGGGTTTCCCTGATAGTTGTCGCTCTGATGAGTGTGGATAATGTTATTCAGTATGTTTTTTCATTCATGTGCACCCGACCTTAAAAGCAAATTAGTTATTCTGATCCATGCTCGAAAATTAACCAATGAAGCATCATTCTTCAAGGCGGTCGTTTATCCGTAAGAGCTTTTCGTTCAATCAGTTTTGACAGAGCAATCACTCTTTTGATCACCTTCTCTCTCTCTCTCTTCATCAATCACTTGAAGAATTCGTTGTGATGAGGCAGCTAATAGACCGCAGTGCGCCACCTACGCCATACAGAATAGACCTACGCCATACAGTATAGGAGGCACCTCTTGTATACGAGACAAAGACTCAAGCACTTTCACTTACGAGGGAAATGTTGGGTTATCCAATCGCTCCTACGAATAAAACTGGTGCACTCGGGAGCCACGCAGTGGAGTTTCCCCCGTAATTCACTGAGCAGCAAGAATCTTTGGTCGACGTGGGAGTTTATTGAAATTGTATGGGCATGAACAGCGGCTTTTGAAATTGTCCAGCAGGACTTGTTGTGATTCCAGAATAGCAATGCACTGCACTGCGAGGCACGAAGAATGTACGTTGCAAGTTTCCTTCACTGGCCATTGTAAACTAGAAACTGATGCAAATCAAAATTTGTGAGAAGTTGTGTGCGTGTTGCGTGCGAAGTAGCGCTGAAGAATTGCGTCTCGAGTAATAAATGTAGCCGTTTACAAAAATGACTTCTATTGGACAGGAGCAAATGTTAGAGAGGTTGGAGAAACAAGCCAACAGCTTATTGAGACATCGCTATGAACAGGTCAGATATGCCGTCTGGCATTCATCATTGTTTGGTGAGCCATCTGCCATCTGCCGAGTGCCATCAAGCGATCAAAGAAACATGAAAAGTGACATAAATTGGCTATCACCCGCATATCTCCGCGTCAAAGAGCCGATTTCCACTGCCGAATTCACAGCATCCGCGTCTTTTGACGACTGTTGGAGACGCGCAGGCTTGGCTGCAGGTCACTGAGTCGGTGCCGCTATAGCGTGAGGTCTACCTCCATGTATCGCCGACCAAGGTGCAGTTTGAGATGTACAAATTAAGTGCTTATCGCTAAATTAAATGTATGGAAGCAAGTAATATCCATTAGTTATCTAACCTAACCTCATGCTATAGTATTAGCTAGAGGTAGATCTCATGCTATAGCGTGGTAGACCTCACGCTACAGCAGCACCGTCGGGTCATTGCCACTCGACAACTAGCTCAGTCTTGGCACGAGTGTTCCAGCTGCTGTCACATTTCATAAGAGCGTGGTCTGGCACGTATGCAGCCTTAATTCAGAAGTTTTGCAGTCAATCTTCGAACAATCCGGGGTCATCTTGTGCGATCCTCAACTTATTCAGATAAAAATTAATCCGTTTTTCCTTGTTATTCACAATTTTTAGCGAGTATCGTACTTGTTGAAAATCCGAAAGTAGTTTTTATCATTTTAAAGTTGAGGTTTACTAAACATGAAACAGGCACTGTATTTTTTTTAACTCCTGGAGTAATTTTTGTCAGTGACTTTTGTGAGTGTAATTCAAGGTTTGCATGAGATGATGTAGGTCGACGCACGTTCCGGATAAATAATCCAGTTCCATGTCAGGAAATTTTACAAAGGGATCCATTAGTCTGAGGGGACGGTGTTATGCTGGCGTTTAGAGCCAGTGCCTCTCAGGGTCTGACTAATGATACCGCAAATTACTGATGACAACTCGGAGAGCCGAGCGTTCCAAAGTCCTGCAAAATAATGGGCGGGGACGCTTCGAGAGCTTGTCTTGCTAGCGCAGACATGCAGGGATAACAGCGTTCTCGTACGCATTGATTTCACCTTAGTTTAGAATATACAAAACAGTTCGGGAAAGATTGGAGGTCATCCCATGCTGATCTTTGATGTAGTTTCTTTCACATAGACAAGTTGATGGAATTTTGTCTCAAGTGAGTTCTGAAAAATTGTTTCAAGGGTAAAAACGTCGTGCAGAATATCCCCAGACACGAGCTAACAAGGCGTCTCAGTGCTGAGGCAAACTTTATTTTTTGGTGGGTGCTAATACCGGCATCGGATGATGGGCTGTGCTCTAAAATAAGTATTTTTGGTGGTGAATGTTGAATGCGTTGAATTATTTCGCTGATGTTCATAATTTGTAAGTCGCCATTTAATCGAAGCGTTTCGAATTTCAGGAACAAGTTCTAAATTTTTTAGTCATCGTTCGTGCTTTCTAAATGTGTACCCGATATTCAATTTGTTATTGGGTCCGGAGTGTTGGTGGCGAAAGTAAAAGATGCGTGTCAATCTGATCGCAGATTCCTTTATTCATTTTAAGTTGTGTGTCACTTGGACTTCAAGTTGTTAGAGATATTTTATCGTTTAAACATTGGGCAAATCATGATAGTATTTTCAAAAGATGAGCTGTGCCAAAAATTACAACAGCTAATATATTTAGTTAAATTGTGCAATGTGGGTGTTAGTTATAAGAACAAATTTTCTGTGATTCAAATTTAGTTACGTATAGCATCATTTAGGTTCCTAACCTTTCCTGGTCATTAATATTGTTGCCAGATCATAAGAAACGACTCCTGCGACTCGTGGTGACAACAGCCACCGTCACAAATGAGTACTCAAATTTGAGTCGCTCATGAACACATTGACTACGGAGTGAGGCAAATGTGTGCCACTAGGTAAATTGTTTATACTGGCACCAATATAAATGAATAACATTTCAAACCATTTTGCTCACTCTTATGAAGAAATTTTATCATACGAGGAAAATGTTATTGAGCACTTATATTTTGTGCATTTCTTACAAAGGATGGAAACTTGTTCGAGCAGGTAAATCGATTTCCCCAGTCTCCTTTTACAACCTAACCAAATCAACTTTACGACCCGCTCAATCGTCGTCAACGTGATAACACTTTGGCTGCGACGGGTAAAAACGAAGTTCAGTATTCAACTCAAATTTAAATTCATAAGTTGTTAGAAATTTTATGCTTAACATTACCTGGGTCCATTAAATACAAATAATTTCAAGATATTGTTGAAGCTTTTTCAAACGACCCACCGATGGGTCGTATCGCAGCCAACGAGTTAAGTGACATAAATATTTCTAAAAACCGATTTCGAAAATATTGTCAGTCATCGCAGCTACAGCAGGTGGCAGTTCCGGCAGCTTTGATGCTTAGTCCTTACTCTTTTCTTAATTCCTTGATTAAACAACGTGCTGGGGGGTGTTCAGTTACTGTGAGGGTTGTGGCTCGGTAAATAGGCACGGTAACAGCTCTGGTAACGATACGCTTTACAACGCATGTGCAAGCGAGTCCTTTTAATTCGGTTGCCCCTCTGTAGTTGTTGGGGCAATTTCTACCATGCGGGGAACCCACAAGTGATCCATTGCTCATTCAAAGCTTCATGAAAACAATCTTCAATATAATATCTCTTCCATATGAACGTTGAAGCGGAGTTCAATTGGAGTTAAGTCTTCAATTTCAATTATTAAACTCTTTGCGTTTTATTTTAGTTATTTATTATTTTAGTTACTTTACCGGCACTGAACAGCCCTGACATCACCTCAGCCCGACGCTTGAGCCTAACACGTTCAGCGCCGATTGGCGCCTCCACACCCGTTAGAGATGAATAGGCTAAAGGAACTCTGACTTTTAAGTACGACGGGAACAATTGATTTTTTATCTGTTGATTTTGCTGAAGAGCTAGTGTGGCTTCTATTATTTCAGGGCCAATGATAACGGCAGTTAGTGTAAATTCAAGAGCTGTGCGCTATGGTGGTTGAGAAGCCACTCAGCTGTCGGTAAATATCAAGTTCTGCGCCCAGTACCGTATGAGCTCATGTACGTGAAGTGGCAGCGAACGTGTTAGCAGCCGAAGACGGACGTCGAATTCCATCGTTTTTCAGCGGCTCACTCAACTAGAAGGTAAGAATTGTATTCCCGGTGACATCATTCTCGTGCTTGTGCAAAGTTTGTTGTTATATTTCTCTGGTTTATTTCGTTTTTGCATTTGTTTCATTTCTATTTTTGAGCCGTTAAGCGCTTCAGTTCCACTTAAAACGGCAAAACGTAATGGTGGTACATGTTCAGTTTTCTACCAACTCTGAGGAAGTTAGGACGGCTAACTGTGTCACAGAAAGACAGTTGCTTTTCAACGCTACGAAAAAAAATTTTGCTTATTGACGTCGGTGTCTCGGATTTCTTTAAAATTTGATTGATGTGAGTCGAGCGCTAATTTCCTGCACGGAACTCAGGACGTACTGATGTTTAGATCCAAATTCTTTAGATTTCTCAACATCAACAACGCGGATGTTGAAATTCCTTTAAGTGAAATGTCAGAAAGATTTCGGAACGAGCTCGAATAATTATTCATTTTGTTTGAACAAAGCTGATGCTGAGAAAACAATGGTCAGTTCCCTCCGCTTATTACGGTACATTTTATTTATTCGCATTTCATTCTTTTCGAAATTATATTAATGTTGCCCCAATAGAGAGTCTGTTGGAATAATTCTTCCAATTATTTGTTAATAGAATTTGCATGCAAGTTGTGATTTTGCTCGAGTAGAGATAGAAATTTTCGAAGCATTTGAAGTACTGTGTTCTGCAACCGACGGCATTGGTGTACGTGTGACATCTAATTTCAGCGCCTGTCGCGCTGCTGCTTCCACTGACAGTAATATCTCCCGGTTGTTCAATCTTTAAGCGCCCCTTCAAAACTACATTAAACGAAGCGAGATTCGTTTGGTCAAATTATTCATTTAGTTAATTTTTATACTTATAAAGTGATTTACAAGCATTATTTTTATAAGCTCTACGTTTTTTGAAATTCAAAGTTTTTCCACTAAACAATCATCGTAGTGCCAGTGGGTGAAATTTTTTCATTGATTTTTGGTGGAATTTTTCCAATGAGTTGGATTTTTTCATGGATGCATGTATAGATTTTTGGTGGAATTTTTCCAATGAGTAAAATTTTTCATGGATTTTTGGTGGGATTTTTCTATGAAATAATCACCGTAGAGCCAACGGGAAATTTTTTTCGGATAATGAACTCTTGTGACCGACCGTGTCCGCCAAACACCTTGTAGGATGTGCGGTGAGTTGTTATAGTATTCGTATCTGTCCCCACGTTTCAGCAAGAAAACTTGTACTGTCGGCAGTATGGACTAGGAGGTCGAATTTTGTTCTTTGTTATTGCAGAAAGTAGAATGTAAACGGTGGCAAGCTGACAGCCAAGCCAACAAGCACATAAACAAACTTAATTATTGTTTTACTAGTTAATAGGTTAATAGGTTAGTTCATCTTAAGTACACATTTTTTACTTTGAACAAGTAAAACAAGGATTATTCGGAAATGAATTTGCAATAAAAACGTGCTTCTTTTGCTGTTGAGGAAACTACCGAATTTGAGAACCTTTCATCGTCACTTCTAAACAGCACAACTTTGGCAACATTGCAACCAAGAAATTTATTAGACTTAGTGAATCATTGTCCGGAAGGAACTAAGTAACATTTGAAGCCATTAATTTGAGAAAAAAATTAATGGTTCGAAAACATAAGTTGTCCGACTTTTGGCTTGGCTGTCAGCTTGCCACCGTTTACATTCTACTTTCAGTAATAACAAAGAACAAAATTCGACCTCCTAGCCCATACTGCCGACAGTACAAGTTTTCATACAAGTTCGACAAAGTTTTTAATAAGAGGATATTTGGGGATGAGTTGCTACGCAATTAATGACGTCTGTGTAAGTGAATCAATCGAAAAATGAATAAGACTGATCTAAAAGATTGTTCAAGTGGATTAAGATCTTTGCTTTTTACGCAAAACATATCCGCTATCGCTGTACCTAAGTAACTTCCATCTACAAGAAATAGCTTGCTTCGCAAAAGCGAAGAGGTCCATATTCGCTTTTAGCTGGCGACCCCGGTGGAAAAGCAACCTCAAACAGCAACAATAACAACAATAACAACAATAATAATAATAGTAGTAATAATAATAATAATAATTGTAGTAATAATAATAATAATAATAATAATAGTAGTAATAAGAATGCATGTAATAGCACAAAAGCACGCCTAACTTGCCACTCGCAAGCCCTATCCTATAACACCGAGACTTGTTTTTCACGCCTCATTTCATCAAACCCGGATCAATTCCCTGTAAATAAGAAGGTAACATGATTATCATCTTCGCATCAGGAGCACTTCTATTCATTAAGCCAATTAGGCCCTTATTAAACAGAAATGTTAATTAAAAACTCATGGGAGTACGCGAAGATTTGAAACTTTCCCAGGAGAACCACCCGTTAGAAGTAGAGGTCATCCCGGTGCCATTGAGAACATGATATTTGATCTAGAAGACTCGTGCTTTTTTCTCGTGTTCTCCCACGTTTCTCTGGTGGTTTTTTGTGCACGAACGAGTTTTAATTTCAGCCACTTTACCAATGCTTCTTTAAATCAGGCTCAAATCGCGAATATTCTACATGTTCTGAGAATTACTCAATGTTCATGTCAACAACATTTTGAGATGAATGGCAAGTTTTATGAAATACGAGGTTCTGATCGCGAATATTAAACTCTGTTCAAAGAACAGATCATCGTTCATTTCCCCAGCATATTGAGATGGACGGCGACTTTCAAGAAGTGTGCCACAAAACTACGAAAGTGTATCTATAAATCAGGCGCAGATCGCGAATATTCAACCTTATTCTGAGAAGTGTACATGGTTCATTTCACCAGCACATTGAGGTGAACGGCGAGTCTCACGAAATGGGGGACCTGTTCATCATCATGAAGCAGGTTCTGAGAACGGCGTTCTTTTGGACCTCAGCAGCTTCGGCCTTTGTGTGACGGCACTGCACTGTGTGGAGCCTGGGATTCAAATCTCCCTCCTGCGCTACTGTGTGCTGAGGCAACATCTGTTCAATGGCCTCGCATGCCTTTAGGGGGACAAAAACGAGAACACTTTACGTCCAAGCTCATTCTTGTCGTGCTCGGACTTCCATTTTCACGAGCAAAGGTATTCGTACGAGACAATTGCTTTTCTTTCAAAGAGCGTGAGTGGAGTCGTCTGTGTAGTGCTTTGATAAATAAAGGCCACTGTAGTCGGACCTTAATAAGCAAGTTCTCTTTCGTCTGTGCCGGGCCTCGCTTGACAAAGGGGAACAAACTTGGCCAAAGCACGGCTCGATGGTTTGCTGAAGACGAGGAACGTTATTCATAATTTACAGTGCATCAAGAAGTGCATCACTTTATAATTGTTTCTTAATTACCACTTTCTCCCCGTTCAAAGTTTTTCACCTTCGGTTCCACGGTTTCACCTTCGGTTCATGAAAAGATAGCCTTCCCATACGAAGTTTGTTGAGCTAAAAAAAGCCCGCCCTTTATCTGAGCTAGATGCGAGCATTGGACTCTTATCTCGATTCTCATTCGGTATTTGTGATCTGCAAGCGACCTAAAAATGCTGGTAAAACGAAAATTTTTCGATCGTTCAAATTGCTCGCGTCAGAGACACCGCGTC
>JACJUY010003181.1:89400-102773 GCA_014220935.1 Platorchestia sp. MABIK | reverse complement strand
AATGCCGGAAGCTGGACTCGAAATGCCGGAAGCTGAACTCGAAATGCCGGAAGCTGGACTCAAATATTTTATTTATCAATTCATTTTATTTTTGCTCGGCGTACAGCAGGTCAGGCCCCCCCAAATTTCACCACCACAGTCAGGAGTGGCTGAGATGTTGAAATAGGTTAGATATCAGTTGAAGCCTCCCTAACCGCTAATGCGTTAACGCGTTCCGAAGAGATGAAGGAGGAAGGCATCATTTAGTAGGGAGATAAGGGAACTCGGAATCTTTGCAGAAGGAGCACCAAAACAGTAAGTTGAGAAAGAAGTTGATGAAACAAGATAAAAGTTGAGGAAGTAGCAGGTGCTGAAAAACAGGACAGCAGTGAACCGGAAAAAGGTTGTCCTTATCAAAACAAAAAACATCTTATTTCAACAAAAACGCCTGCCTAACTTTCAGTCCGAGTTCTCACACATTGTCCCTCTGGGAGCGCTAATTCCCATAAATACAATAGTTGTAGCCCCCTGAGAGGAGCTGTGATGTAATAAATCATTAGTGTACACCAGGGTTGAGGGGTCGGAGTCGCTTGTTTTTGGATGGAATCGGAGTCGTTCATTCGGATGTGGTGGCTTCGAGGTCGGAGTGGCTATTTTTTGGTGCGTTCGACTGGAATTTCTGCTAAAATTTCTTTAGAATAGTTTTAAACCGAAAGTAAACAAAACAAAGTTAAAAATGAAAACCCAAACTAGAACTTCAATGGGAGCTAAAAAATTTCAATGTTTTTATAAATCATTTTGTTCACAGTACGAAACACCGTTTATTACCTTATACTATCATTGAGTTCTAGACATTGTGGGTTCGTATACATACATATGATACATACGAGTATAAAATAATATTTTCATCCGACTGTTAATTGCTATCTCACAGTTAAAAAGCAGGAATTAGTCATTGAAAATATCGAAAATCCATTTGGTTTATTTCTGTTTCATTTATTTTCCCTTCAATAAATATACAAGAAGTAGAAACTAGTAATAAATGCGTTGCAAGTTACTTGCAGGGCAGCTCAGCTGATGCAATACATTTTGCTCACACACACAGAGTGGCAACTCTGTACGCTCCTAATGTGTCTACGCTCCTTCCCAGTGGTTCCTTGTAGCGATCTTTTCTTGTCTTTAGGTTATGCCATAGTGTGTTCATTGAAAATGACTTGTCTGTGCAGAAACCTAAAGTTACGTTGTGATCATAATGATTTCTAGTCTTCAAGTCATGATATATTGATAATGAGTAGTCTTTGCCAAAGCCTAAAGCTATATTCTGATACCTAAAAACTTCTAGTCTTCATGGTTATGTTATCACTGTTGATAATGAAAATTTATTAGTTTTATCTAATGTTCATAACTGGAATATTAATTGATTTTTTCAGTAATACGAAGTGCTTATGTACTTCATATTGACCTCCTTGGTTCGTTTACTTCCTGGTCTTTGGGTCAAGTTAACATGTACTAATAATGGAAATTTCTCTACATTTCTAATGTTATGCCTTTAATGTTGTTTGGTTCTTTCAAAGTTATATTGTCCTTCACTATATCACTATCATATTTATTATTAGGTTCTAATCAGTTTTTAGGTTTTAAGGAAGCATACGCTAATATAAAGACTTTTACAATTGTGTTTTTATAATTTTAAAAACTGAAAAATCTTTCGCCTTTCGGCATTATGTAATCAAAATCGATTTTGAAATATATGAAAAAAATAAAAATGCCTGGTAAACGAGCTGCAGTTGAAAGAATAGCACAACACTAGCAAAACCCTGACTTAGTCACACACATGTTAAAACTGAGAGCAAAGCACTACCTCGGCTGCAATGGTTGCTGCATTTTATGCGATAGAACGAAATTTCTTATTGAAAACAACAAACATCGGCTTCTAAGGATGCTTTATTTTTAATTCAATCTTGATACGTATCACTTTGTACATGGGTTTTTCAATTTCTTATAATTAACAGGACGCCATGACGCTTTCCACTGGTCAAGACCGGTACCCATTTCAGACACCTGGGTAGAGTGGGGTATTGTGCTTCGAATTATTCTCTTCTACCCAACGGAGAAAATCAACACCAAGCGCCGGGATTCGAACCCTCGATGCCTTCACGGAAGGGCAGGTCCTTAAACCACACGGATGTGACGAGCACTACACGTTCCAAATCGTACCAAAAATTCAAAATAAATAGAAAAAGAGCGTTCATTAAAATAAGAAAGTATCAAATACATATTAAAAAGTTGTAAGAGAATCAATTATGGTGCAATGTTACATAGAAAGAAGCTATAAGTAGTTTTTATTCGTACACAAAACGTATTAGAAGCGCCAGGCCCACTGAGACGAAAGCAAAACGATTTTTGCCTTTAATAGCTGTAATATAACATGGTGCCCATTATAGCTGTAATGTAACATGGTGCCCATTATAGCTGTAATATAACATGGTGCCTATAATAGCTGTAATATAACATGGTGCCCATTATAGCTGTAATGTAACATGGTGTCCATTATAGCTGTAATTTAACATGGTGCCCATTATAGCTGTAATATAACAAGGTGCCCATTATAGCTGTAATGTAACACGGTGCCCATTATAGCTGTAATGTAACAAGGTGCCCATTATAGCTGTAATGTAACATGGTGCCCATTATAGCTGTAATGTAACATGGTGCCCATTATAGCTGTAATATAACATGGTGCCCATTATAGCTGTAATGTAACACGGTGCCCATTATAGCTGTAATGTAACATGGGGCCCATTATAGCTGTAATGTAACATGGGGCCCATTACAGCTGTAATGTAACATGGGGCCCATTACAGCTGTAATGTAACATGGGGCCCATTATAGCTGTAATGTAACATGGGGCCCATAATAGCTGTAATGTAACGTAGTGTTGAGCAATGATGTGGCATTTGCACTGCATTGTTACTCTCGGAGTGTAGATACGGAGAATAGAAAGCAGTGTAAATCGAGTCTACCCCCGAGCTACGAATACATGGTGTCTCAAAAATATGTTCTCACACTTTGAATAACGAGAAAAACATTATGTATGAACACTGAGGGAAATGAAGCGGCTTCGAATACACTAGACAAATTCAATTAAAGAATCATGCTGGGAAATGTACAAATTGATGATCATTTTTGTCCAGACAACGCTGATAACGCGCACCAAGGGATTCGCCAAAGTCACGAGAAAAGTCATTAGGAATATCGCGACATTGTCTTTCAATTATTAAGTATTAAACCCTTGGTGTGTTTATTTATTTGTTTGATGTCCGCTTCTTAAGGAAAAGCTTCTTTGATTCATTTGAATGAGGTTGATGACTGTATCTGTCATACTATACACAAGTGCACAAGTACAAGAATGTTGTAATCGCGGTTACTATCAGGAATGATATTGTTGTTTTTCATCCACATCTGGGGGGCTTATATGTATTAGGAAAATATTGAATCCCGTCATATATGACGGGTCGTGTACACCAGTTTTGCGGAGTCGGAGGAATAAATTTTCGCCTCCGACTCCAACTTTTCAAAATTTAGCAACTCCGACTCCATCTATCCAGAATTTGGCAACTCCGGCTCCACCTTTCCAAAATTTGGCAACTCCGACTCCACCTATCCAGAATTTGGCAACTCCGGCTCCACCTTTTCAGAAATTTACGACTCCAACTCCACTTATTGAAAATTTTTCCTAGGAATATTTTATTTCTTAATGTTTGCGGGTGTTTCAACCTGTAAATATTTTATATTCTTTATTTACAAATTACATTTAAATTTGAAACAATATGTTAAAAAGAAATAGTTTATTATTATGTATATACTAGTATAGACGACCCGTCCAAAATGACAGGATTCGATATTTTCCTCACATAAATCCTCCAGATGTGGATGCCAACCAAATATATCCATCCCAATAGTACCCGCCATTAAAATATTCTTGTACTTGTGCACTGGTGTAACTCGTATCACAAATACGGACATTGAACAACATTTAACAGCGTGAAAAAGAGCAGACCAGCCAACCAAGACGGACCAACCAATTTAATGTGTTTAGTTTGATTCCCATTGTATAATAACATAAGAAAAATTGCGACAAAGATGTTCAAATTTATTTATTTGTTCAAGGTAGATATCTGGTGTTTTATTATAAGGTATTGAGTACATACTTACGGAAAATGGCTGTGATGTTATTGATCATACGTACGGAAAATGGCTGTGATATCATTGATCATACGTACGGAAAATGGCTGTGATATCATTGATCATACGTACGGAAAATGGCTGTGACGTTAAAATCAGACCTACTGTAAAGAGCTGTGATGTTATAAATGTAGTTGTGCACCGTACCTAACACGCACATAAATGTACAACCCATACTGATTATGTGTCATGTACTGTAGGTACAATGTGTTTTTTAAAAACGGGACACGAAAAAAATCTTCAATAACTTTGATACCATGAACGGATTTTGAAAACAAAACGGTTGTAAAATCCGAAGATGTATATTTTTCACTTGGTGCCTACGTAGTCATGATACAACAGTTAAAATAAGATTCAGAGGACACAGTAAAATTCATCATGCTTTGAAACAGCCGCCAAGATGACGAACTGGACAAAGGAAGAATTACCTTTCATAAGTACTGCATACTTCTCTAATGGAAGGAGCACTGTCCCAGCCCAGTAAAGTTGAAAGAGAGAGTACAACCTGCGGAGTTCTCCGTCAAAGGTCATTTACAGATACGAAAGAATTTAGCCAACAGTGAGAATCTGTATCCAACAGTAACATTGAAGGGTCGGCCTTCCTGTTTCTTCTTCGTCAGATTTCCACTGTTGGCTAAACTCTTTACGCATCTATAAATGACCTTTGACGGAGAACTTCGCTGGTTGTACTCTCTGTAAACTTCCCTGGGCAAGGACAGTGCTCCTTCCATTAGAGAAGTATGCAGTGCTTATGAAAGCTAACTAGTGCACACGTGCTGTTCGGCATTAGTCTGAAGAATTTCATCCCTTTTTTCTTGAGTTTAATTCTCTCGTGCCACTCAATGTTGTCCAGCGCTATGACGAAGAATTTCCTCGCTTCTTTCATGTGTTAAGCTTTCTTTAGCTACTCGGTGTTGCTCTGCATTACTCGTAGAATTTCCGAACGCCGGTCAAGGGTCAATTTTGGCTCTAGCTTTTCGTTGGCGAGCAACATTGCTTCGTCTTACCATTTCGCGTCGTTCATCCGATCGTCTTCGATGTTTTTCTTGCTGTCGAAGTCTTGCTACTTCTCTCTTGCGGTTGAACACATTTCTATCTTTTGCCGGAATTTTATTCTGAAAAGTCGTCTATTATCTCTTCAAAGCTTTTCAAGAAAATCCCAATTTCGAAAACAAAAACTCAAGTTCCAAAATCTTGGGCCTTATACCCAGTGGTTGCCAGGTTACTGGTCGAACGAACTGACAACATTTCTTTTTGCATTATCAATTAAAAATTTCAAAGCGACATGATGAATTTCAACAGAGAAGGCTCCATAGAAAATTTCTATTCTAAAAATAAGCCGATTGCGTATTGTGGATACCATAATCAAGAAGGGGTCACACGGACGGAGGGACGGGGCTACTTTTATAATAGTGATTGTCCCTTTGTCCAGTTCGTCATCTTGGCGGCCGTTTCAAAGCATTGATGAATTTTACTGTATCCTCTGAATCTTATTTTGACTATTGTGTCATGAATACGTAGGTACTAAATAAAAGATGTAAATCTCTGGATTCTATTGACTTTATTTTAAAAAATCTGCTCATCGTTCCAAAAGTTAGTAAAGATTTTTCCGGGTCCCACATTTAAAAACCACCCTGAATTACACCTACTGACCAATGAGAGGTGAATGAATATATTACTTGAATCATAATAAATTTGACAGCTAAGGTTTATAGAGGAATTCGAAACTCAATTTGACGAACATGGTTTTAATTTAGAAAAAACTTATTTTCCATTTGAAAATTTATCTTCCTTTTGAAGAATGGGAGTTTCAGTTGTAGGACTTTGAATTTTAATCGCAAAATTCAGTCGTTCTTTTTATGCAACTTTAGAATCGAGCAAAACCTCAAGTCATTAAATAATTTGCGCTATTTTTTCGAGCGCGTGCGTATAAGGTGAGTGAATGAAGAGGGTATCTGTGATACAGGTATCACATCACTCGGGAAATTAGACTTCAAACTTAACAAAAAGAGGCGAATTTAATACAGAAGTGAGGCGCCTGTGTACCAGGTCTTAGAATCAAAGTTCAGAGGAAGCCAAAATGTCTTCGTTAAATTAGCTGGCAGGACTCGAGGCGAGAGGAAAGGACGGAGGGCAATTTGCGCACCATTATAAGCAGAAATAAGCCTGCGTATCACAGCTACCACGGTTCAATATCACCACGCGCTTCTCAGCTCCGGACTCCGTATAATTCTCGCGAAATTCCCATGAATTTTGCCAAGAAAACATTGGCTAACGACGACCGTCGTAAAAAATTACGACGACCAATTTTTTCCCCTTGTCACCGCTCGAAAATAAAAATCTACGGATAAAAAGACTCACGTTCAACGATGTGATAGAGCTGATGCGGCCCAAAATTGTTTATTTTCTACCTACACGAGACGGCATTTCTCATCCTAAATTGTATTTAAATATATAAGAAAATCATGGTAGACTAATGTCAAGCAGAAAGTGAGATACAAAGGAAAAGATACTGTCTTGAATGCGGGTGCGGGACGCGACGTGAACGCGCGTGGCTGGTCAGTGATCGTTGCCATATTTGCGGGGCGGGCACCATAGCTGAGGCGGCAACATTTATTACCAGAAGCAGGGGACAAGCCCACTAACGATGCCTCTGGAGGCCCCTTACCTCACCTAAGAGTGTCTAACTTCACCTCAAGTTTGCGCCCGTGTGCCGGACACACTTGTAGCACACGCCTCGCCCCCACCCCACACAATGAGTCAATAACTGGGAGTCTTCCTTGTTGGCTCTCAGGGTGGAGCTTATTGACGCTCGCCTCAACGCGACACTCTGCTTCTGGCCGCCTTATTTTCCAGCGATAACTAATGTAGCTGCGCGCGGTTGGCGGTGCACGATAGCTGCGCTCGCAACCACGCCATTACCGACCGAACCCTTGCTTGAAAACCCGAGATTTTCAAGCAGCAACTTAGCTTGAGGGGATGAGGTAAAAATTAACAATCTCAGGGTAAATTAATGTCAAAGGATGTCGACTTATGAACACTTATAACTAGGTGTTAATTAATGTTCCTGGATTTCGATTTGTGAACGCTAATTAAGACCTAAGCCTCAATTAGTGTTGTCAGATTTCGCCTGAGATTTCAATGTATGAAAACCAGTTAAAATAAGTCTTAATTAACTGCTCCACATTCCAAAATAGTAACACCATTTAGAGCCAAGCCTAATCTATGAAAATAATTTGAATGTAGCAAAATCAATCAGAAACTTAAACATAAATTAACAACATAAACAAAGCCTTAAATAACATTCCCAAACTTGGATATTTTCTAGGCATTTGATTTGTGAAGGCGACCGAGGTAAATATTAGAGTTTGTACGTGACGCTTTGGTATCCAATTAACAGGAGCGGTGATAGTGCAGCGTTTGGTGCCGTGGTGCCATACAGTGGCGGTGCCACGCAGCGGCGGTGGCACGCAGCGGCGGTGGCACGCAGCGGCGGTGCCACGCAGCGGCGGTGGCACGCAGCGGCGGTGGCACGCAGCAGCGGTGCCACACAGCGGCGCAGCTTCAACTCACCACACAGACGCAGAGCGTGCAAGTGCGGACGCTGCGCCCAGTGTAACGAACACAAGTCAATGCTTCAGTTCTACAGGTGTGGCCGATGATTTTGAGATAAAACTTTTTTTGGTTTTAGAGCTTTATTTCAGAATATACTGATACTCAATCGTTAACAGTCCTATAATGTAGCAAAATTACTTAGAAGCGAGGTTAAAAGATCAAAAATACGTGGATTTTCTTAAAAATTTACTAATTTGGTTTTTCCTTAAATACGGAAAACCAATTTGTACTGGTTTAAAAGCTGATGCGGGTATTGGAACTAATGAAAAAATAATTTGAAAGGTGAGTGGCATGTTTATTTCCAAATTTTTTGTTTAATTATTTGTTTCTCATATTTTTAAAAATGTTTTCTCCACCAGATTCAAAATCATGGTGATTTCGGAAGAAATTAGGAAAATCATCATTCTTCTCCATCACAGTGGTCTATCAAAAAGGAAATCGTGGCCAAGCAGTTTGCATCATCGTCGACTGTCTAAAGATTGATAAAACAAAAAACGAGACGCAATCCATATTGTCGAAGACAGCCCCTGGCTGGAAAAGATTGTCGTCGGTTCGTCAAGATAAGGCTTTAGTGCGCTACTCGTTACGGGAAAGGACTGCCAGCAGATCAGAGCTTACGCTAGAATGGGAGAGGGATACCGTTCAAAACTCAGTGCGAATTGTTCGATGTCAACTGTTCGACAACGAACTTACTTCAAGGAGAGCTGACAAGAAACCTCTTTTGACGGCGAAGAATATCAAAGACCTGCTCAATTTTTGCAGGAAGCACCAGAATTGGACTGCTGAACAATGGGGCAAAGCCATTTCCTCCGATGAATCTCCTTTCCCCCTTTTTGCCACCTTCGGGAAAAGCCTCTTGCGACAAAGAAATGGCGAGAGATTTAACGAGGAGTGTGTCGTTCAAACGGTCAAGCATCCTGCCATTCTTTAAGTTCAGGGTTGCTTTTCAGGTATGGAAACTAGAGCACTGACGATTTTACCCAAAAACACAACAATGAATTCGGCCTGGTACCTGAAAGTCGTATAAGATCATTTCCTTCCAAAGATTGTTCGTGTGTGGCAGCAGACGTACAGCTACTCTGGTGGCAGCCTCATCCTTTATCTTGGCTGGCAAACGCTGACAGTTGACAGCAGGTGACATGAAGAGGCAGCTACTGTGTTGACATTAGCATGCAGTGGTGCTGCAGCCTGCTGCTGCGGTAACCTGCAGCTGCTATGTGGGATGCGTGATGACCTACACACCTGACGAGTAGAGGCGATTTTAACAGTTATGTATACTATTCTACAGCCCTTTGATTAAGGCACCATTCTAATCAGTCGCCTAATTGGGTCGTGCTCCGTTGGTTAAACGTGACTTCGTTCAAATTATGAAATTTGAGTTTACCTTGTTCAAATATTATGAAAGTTGAGTGTTCTTGTTTAAATGCCTAGAAATTACTAAGCAATTTTGGTTAAAAATGTTCATAGTAATCCAAACCCCATTCTGTATTCACAGGGACCTCCCAATGCAGCGAGTGTCCACCTCGAGGGGAATGAAAATTTACCACGATAATTATTGTCTACTTGCGGCAGTACTTGGCAATGATTGTCTACTTACGGCAGCACTTGACAATGATTGTCTACTTGCGGCAGCACTTGACAATGATTGCTTACTTGCGGCAATATTTGACAATGATGTATCTACCGCAGCAGATATGTGGTGGAACCACGATTCAAAGTAGGCAATCTCGCAACCAGCGAGCCGGTACATGGGGGCAACAACGATGAGCCTGGTTAGTTTAAACCAAAGCGCAAGAGAGATTCTACCCATTCGTCCGTCATCTCTCAGAGCAAAAGAGCGTTGGATCCCGGCAGTGCCGCCTGGTGATTTCTCCCCGTTGGGAAATGGGAGAACTCAGCCACAATTCCTCCCCCTACCCAGGTGTCAGAAATGGGTAACGGCTTGACCAGGGGATAGCCGTCATGGGGTCCTGATCTTGGTTATAAAGCGTTTGAAAAACCAATGTACAAGATGCTATGTATCAGGCGTGATTGATTGGAATGAAGCATCATTGTTTGGTGTCGTGATGGTCCAAGAAGTAGAGAAGAACAATTCCATTCCATTCCATTTCCGCCTGGTGCTCTCTCCGCTCGGTGGATCCAACAGTTCTTCATTACAATCTCAACGACGAGGATTCTTTCTCTCAAGTGTGACTCATCAATCACCCTCTCTACGGACCAAGGGGTACACCATGATAAGTCTATGCAATTTGCGAGGATAAAAATGCAATTCGATCATTTTAAAACAGCATTTTGAGGGGCTCACCCTGCCCCTTACACGGTGCTCAACATGCTCCTCACAGATGTCACCAAACGTGATCTCGTGTCTGCGCGTAGTGACACCACACTGTATGGGGGCTCTGAACAACAAGATACTGCCTTCAATTTCAGAACGAGGCATAAAGAACACCACTCACACCCCGTACATACTCACTAGTAACACATCTTTCGAACGTTAGAGCTAATTTTAACAAGTTGACTAAATACAGGGACACACGTGCACCACTTGGTAAATTACTCATTGGCGTACCGGTTTAAGTGATCAGCATTTCAATTACTGCAACACCTTTTTCAGAATAGATTTTCAGCGCGCGAGGTAAAGTATTATCGTATGATTATATTTTCTACACTACTTAAAACATGTAGGAATTTATTCGAGCATTAAAGTCGGTTTTTCAATTGTGCTCCCAACAACGTAACCTAACGTACCGCACCACCGCTCTCACGCGTCGCCGTGACCACGACGTTGAACATTTTTTTTAACGCTTTAACTGCGGCCTGTAACACTGAAGTTCAATATTCAACTGAAATTTACAGCCAATCGTAGCAAGCATTATTCAAAATAAAAAAATTAACTGCATCGCGCCTTCATTTAGTTTTGATGAAGTATTTATGAAAATTGCGCTGGTGACTACTGGTCGGTCACCAGCACTATGAAAATTCCTTCCGTGTACACCGGTGGCTGACGTTGCAGTCAAAGTGTACGCGCGTTGCTTCCGATACGACCCATCGATGGGTCGCTTGAAAAATGATAACCATCTTTTTTCAAATTAATGACATTTAATGGACCAAGTTAATGTTTGGTATTTAAAAGTCTGCTGACAACTTTTGGCTTAAACTTTGAGTTGGATATTGAACTTCAGTTTAGCCCATTGTAGTAAACATGTAAATAGACCAGGTTAATGGTTTTTAATAATAATTATTGGAATTTAATGAACCAGGTTAATGTTCGGTATTCAAAATTTGCTGACAATGACTTTAAATTTGATTTAGATATTAAACTTCAGTTTAACCCATCGCAGTCAAACGTGTTAACGTCAAGGATCCTCTTAACTAAAGTCAACATGTACGATTATGGCGCTGGGACTACAGCAATCATCAGCGTATAAAAAATACGCTGCCATTGAGTAGTGTTGAGGTCTGCAGTAGACAGTGTGGGTGTGTATCCAATATACAGGATGGGTGTATCCATTAAACCGGGTGAGTGTATCCAATACACACTGTGGATGTGTATCCAAATACAGGGTGGGTGTGTATCCAATATACAGAGTAGATGTGTCTCCAAAACACAAAGTAAATGTGTGTATAAAATACAGAGTGGGTGTGTATCCACTACACAGGGTGGATGTTAATCCAACATACAAAGTAAATGTGTGTCCAATCTACAGGATGAGAGTGTATCCAATACACAGGATGGATGTGTATCCAACATACATGTACTTTGTATGTTGGATACACAGGGTGGATGTGGATCCAACATAAAAAGCACATGTGTGCCCAATATACAGAGTGGGTGTGTATCCAATTCACTGGGTGGGTGTATCCAGTCAACAGCGTGTAACTGCCCCGGAGACGCCAACAAATCGAGCAAGCAAACAAACAAGCGACACACTCTGTATTTATGTGCAGTGTGCTGTGGTGCCGTGCTGAGCAGGTGTGTGCTGTGTGCTGTGGTGCCGTGCTAAGGTGTGCTGTGGTGCCGTGCTGAGCAGGTGTGTGCTGTGTGCTGTGGTGCCGTGCTAAGGTATGCTGNTGCACGGCCCCTGTCTCACTGCACGGCCCCTGTCTCACTGCACGGCCCCTCTCTCACTGCCGCTCATTTCGGTGCCAGTTTTGGCTGGCGCGACTCGCGTTTTGTTCGTTTGTTTGTTTGCCACTTGCGCTGTGTGACGTGCGCTGCTGCTGCGTTGACTTAAAGTTAGCGAGTCTGATTGTGCCGCTCGCGAAGAATTTCTCTGACACGACGGCAAAATCTCGAGGCACTGTACAAGTTTGCTGTGTTTACATTCTCTAAGCTTCCTGCATACGAGGAATATCTCTCTAGGTCGTCGTGGTATTTTAGACTTGAAACATAGAGTTGGCTTGTGTAACGCTGTGTATTGTAATTCTGTGCAAGGAAATGTTGTGTGATATCATGTTGTGCAAGGAAATGTTGTGTAATGTCATGTTGTGCAAGGAAATGGTGTAATGTCATGTTGTGTAAGGAAATGTGTAGTGTCATGTTGTGCAAGGAAATGTGTAATGTCATGTTGTGCAAGGAAATGTTGTGTAATGTCATGTTGTGCAAGGAAATGTGTAGTGTCATGTTGTGCAAGGAAATGTTGTGTAATGTCATGTTGTGCAAGGAAATGTGTAGTGTCATGTTGTGCAAGGAAATGTTGTGTAATGTCATGTTGTGCAAGGAAATGTTGTGTAATGTCATGTTGTGTAAGGAAATGTGTAGTGTCATGTTGTGCAAGGAAATGTGTAATGTCATGTTGTGCAAGGAAATGTTGTGTAATGTCATGTTGTGCAAGGAAATGTTGTGTAATGTCATGTTGTGCAAGGAAATGTTGTGTAGTGTCATGTTGTGCAAGGAAATGTTGTGTAATGTCATGTTGTACAAGAAAATGTTGTGTAGTGTCATGTTGTGCAAGGAAATGTTGTGTAATGTCATGTTGTGCAAGGAAATGTGTAGTGTCATGTTGTGCGAGGAAATGTTGTGTAATGTCATGTTGTGCAAGGAAATGTTGTGTAATGTCATGTTGTGTAAGGAAATGTTGTGTAATGTCATGTTGTGTAAGGAAATGTTGTGTAATGTCATGTTGTGCAAGGAAATGTGTAATGTCATGTTGTGCAAGGAAATGTTGTGTAGCGTCATTTTGTGCAAGGAAATGTGTAGCGTCATTTTGTGCAAGGAAATGTTGTGTAGCGTCATTTTGTGCAAGGAAATGTTGTGTAGTGTCATGTTGTGAAAGGAAATGTTGTGTAATGTCATGTTGTGCAAGGAAATGTTGTGTAATGTCATGTTGTGCAAGGAAATGTTGTGTAGTGTCATGTTGTGCAAGGAAATGTTGTGTAATGTCATGTTGTGCAAGGAAATGTTGTGTAGTGTCATGTTGTGCAAGGAAATGTTGTGTAATGTCATGTTGTGCAAGGAAATGTTGTGTAATGTCATGTTGTGTAAGGAAATGTTGTGTAATGTCATGTTGTACAAGGAAATGTTGTGTAATGTC
>JACJUY010003181.1:50036-78179 GCA_014220935.1 Platorchestia sp. MABIK | reverse complement strand
AAGCACAACATCAAGCCACGGCCCAGCTCAAGCACAACATCAAGCCACGGCCCAGCTCAAGCACAACATCAAGCCACGGCCCAGCTCAAGCAGAACATCAAGCGACGGCCCAGCCCAAGCACAACATCAAGCCACGGCCCAGCTCAAGCACTGACTCAAGTTACTCTCCACGTGACCGTGATCGTAAACTGTTAAGAACTAAAAATTAAGTTGTGACCTTCACAATGACTCCCTAATTCGAGACACCGTCGAATTTTCCCTTTTTTAAACGCATCAGATACTCAATTCTATAGTTACCTTATATTAGTTGAAACCAAAGAGGAGATTTATTTGAGTCAAATACTTTGTCAAAGATTCTGATTGGAGAGTGACTTGCCACTCATAGTTATAATTCCATATCAAATCTTTTTTCCCTCTTTGAGATTTAAGATATGAATAAAATCTCGAGTTTAGATTGTTAAAAATGGAGCTAGAAATTATTTATCACACCTTGTACTACCGTCTCAGAGACTTCATAGGTGCAGTATTACTAGTTTCATCCTTATAAAATTACATTGTCCGTCCCGTGTTAACATATGAGAATTATTCAACTCCTGTGTCCGTTAGGTACATGTAAAATATGTTCGCATCAGCTGAGGTTCCTAAAGAAATATCTGTGATTTTCTACCGTAAGTGAGTCTCATACAAGGTGGACTTTTGAAGTTGTACTTAAAACAGCTGAGATCTGTAATATACCCTCTCATTACTTTAGTTGGCTCAACTAAACAACTCCACAGAAAACCCCTACCCCTATATTTTTGATACCTACTCCCTTTAAGTCTCATCACTTCCTGTGTGTTAATTGCAAAATTCCAAGCGCTGTTTATTCCTAAGGGAAGTCTCATACAAGTTAGACTTTTAGCTAAAACTCAAACCGGCTGACTTGTCGATAAATTACACGCCGTTTAATCTATTGACAATAATTATTCTATTAGTCATTCTAAGGTAGTATAACGAATGAACTACCAGGAATTGAAAACTCTTCACTGTTTTGAATCACCGCCACAGGAAACCACAACGCAATCCACTGATCGAAGGCCTCCTAAGGCTGATACTGTAGTCACGACATTATCTGATATACCGCCATCGCACCACCTGGCATACTGCCACAGCACCACCAATTAAATTTTACTGCCCAATTTGACACTCCGCCACTGTCCCACCTGATAAAAAATAATAACCCTCACCTGATATGTTGCTGCAATCCCCCACCTAGTAAACTGCAGCTGGTAAACTTCATTTGGTTTTCACTCTGCTACAGCCCACCTGACAAACTGGAGGTCGTTGGTGGCGTCGACGTAGAGGTGCACCATAGGGATGAGGTAGGGGGGCTGGCTGCGCCGCAAGTAGTACACACGCCCACCGTTGGGCACAAAGCCGTACTCCTGCACCATCTGCAGGAAGTTCTCCAGCATGCCCTTCACCGTGGTGGTCATCTCGCTCAGCAGCAGCCCGTCTATTGTCCAGTACGAGTCCCAGTAGTAGAACTCTCTGTCAACAGAATTGTTGAAGCATGAGTGTTGAGTTTTATCGATAGGGCTCGATTGTTCGGACATGAGTATTTGGGCATGGATGGTTTTTAGCGTTGAGATTCTAAAGGAATGTTATTAGACATTACTCGGTGGTATGGATTTTGAGTAGCTTTCCTCGCCGTTTCATCATTTATGAAATGAATTACCTAGCATTCCATGTTCAAAATATAGTTCTCCACGACGTTAAACGCGTCCACTGAAAAAATTCACGTCTAACAAATTGCAAAATCATAGTAATGTGAGTATTTTAGGCACTCTTCTCCAAGAAAAGAAAGACTTTCACACTATACACAGAACGCAGCCATTGTTGTTTATTACACATAACGTCACACTGTTTTGTACTTATTCTCTAGGAAGTTTTTCAATGTGAGCTATTTACGATGTTAGTACACGAATAAAATCCCAATAGTCCTCATGAAATAAAGAAAAGATGTCATCTTTCTGATAATTTTTCCGTGAAAAGCAGTTAATTAAACACCTCTTGATAAATCCTAATCAAAACGTGGGAAATAAACACCTCTTCAGAGGCTCACGTAAGTTGCTTTCACATTCTAAGTAAAAACGTTGAAGTTTTACTATTGTAAGCAGTTAAAGTTTACCTGAAGCGACCCCCGGGCACGACGACAGGGTTTTCGACGTAAATCTGAGAATGCTTCTGAGGCTCCTGGGCTACGGTGGGAGATATCTTCCTGCCGAGGTCCTTCCAGAGGGCGACGAGGGTAGAGGCGAACTGGCGGTAGTTGTCGTCTTGGATGTTGTTCAGGAACTCTGGACTGTTGAAATGATCGATAAACTTTCGATGAAATTAAGATTGCTGAAAATAAATGTAAACTGTTGGAATTGATCGATAAACTTACGGTGACGTTTAGACTTCTGAAAATGAATGTGGAACTGTAAAAAATGAGAGACTGTTTAAGATGAACAATGGACTGTTGAAAGTATAATACGGTATTTGAATAAGCAAGATATTTAAAAATCAGTGAGGAATTTTGGTCAATGTACATGTAAACCATATAATCCATGTTGATTTGGTAATGAAATTCCTTGCTGATTTGGAAACTGTTAAAAATGAACGTTGAATTGTTAAAAATTAGTAGTTTGGTGTTGGAAATGAACATTGGTCTGAAAAGAATAAGTTTAAGGCTTTTGAAATGAACGGTGAATTGTTAGAAATGAGCGTTTATCCGATGGAAACGAACATTCGTCTAGAAATGAGTGATAGACTTTCAAAATATTTCATCATTTAGAATCAAACCTTAGCTGTTGAATTTGAGCGTTCGACTTTACAAAAGTGTTAGACCGTTTGACTTGAACATCAAGTGGTTCAAAATGATTGACTGACTGTTGGAACTGTACAATCGCATGTTAGAAATGAACATCAGCCTGTTGAAAGTGTACGATAGACAATGGGAAACGATGTTCTATTTTCAGATTCTCGGAAACACTGTCTCCTTGACATGTGACATGCGCCCTGTAACCTTGTAACATGAACCTTGTCATGTAGCATGCGCTGTGCCACCTTGTCATGTAACAAATGATTTGCCAGTTTTCATGCTCTGTTGGTTAGAAAATTAGATGTAAATTTAAACAACTCTAATCGTAACAAAAACGTTTTAAAGAGAAAGAAAAGGATAGCTCATATGGTATGTAGTTAAGGGAACGCGGAATCTAAGTACAATGTTCATAGAAACAGTAATCGAGAAGAACTATAGAAAAAAAGTTGGTAAAAGAAAGTAGTAGGTACTTGAATACAAGACGGCAGTGAACCGGAAAAAGATAGGCCGTAACATAACAAAAAACATTTTATTCCAACAAAAAGAAGGCTTAACTCTCTGCTCAGGACCTCGCATTTTCACCCGGTGCGCGGTGGTTAGAATAACGAGCCTCTTTCCTGCACTGCCAGGAATTCAAATTTTACTCACCGCGAAATAATTTTATAAGCATATTTCCAAGTAAACAATGGGGGTAATCAATTTAACAATTCGTCCCGCTCAAAATAGCCGTGAATAATCGTTCCAATATGCTGCTTACCAGGGTAAGCGAAATTGAATTACTTGGAGTAAATGGGAAAATTTTCGGTAGAAAACATTTATGCCTTCAAACCGAATACCACAACTCAAGTTATAAAATATTTAATTACAATGCAAATATTTGGACAGTGAATGAGCGAACTGTGTTCGCTGAATTGCTCTTAGATGAACGGCGAAATGATTGCTATTGAGTTCTATGATAATTGAGAAAAATTATGTTTTTACGACGAGAAAATGATAACGTTCAACTGAATGGATCTTTACAATAATTACCCAAAACATACGGTGCTGTAAAGTCAACGACAAAATTTTGTTTGAAAAATTACATCGATTCAGTTGATAGGCAGAACAGTTCTCTAGCTGAAATCGAATTGAAAAATTGTGTCGTTTTCCAAAAAGTTAACCGATCGAGCTTTACTTATAAAACACACTCGACTGAATATTTAGGCAGAACACAATTAGAAACTAAGACTTGTACAGCGTAAAGTTATACCTCCAGAAAAAAGATTGTTGTAGTAGTGAATTAAGGCTTTGTGGTAGAAAAAGAATAGATGAAAAAGCCAGTTCTTTCAGGGAATATTTTCTCGCTCTTGAAAAGGGAAGAAATATAATAGTTAATACTTACCGTAGTTTATTTATAAGGAATTCTGAGTGATTCTGTGCTTTAATAGAATTAGTGCGAATAAGTAATTGTCTGATAAATAGGAAGCATGCCGTTAAAATTTATATGGATCGTTTCTGTATATTTATCGTTTTCTTTAACTAAACAGTTGATTGTCGGATTATACGGAACTAAAAATGTCATCCTAGCCCTTGAAGAGAGTAAAGTGATAACGACCAAAGGCCGTCGGTTCATCTAATTTCAAAAGCAAATTCATCCCCTAGTGAATTGCAATGATGGTGGGCGTAAATTGATGACTTCTTGTAATTAATTAAATGGCATAAAACAATAAAATTTATCGAAAAATCCTTGAATTAACCAGGGATGTAATTAAGTACCTAGCAATCCAATCGTCTGGTGTCCAGTCTTCGAACTCCGCCCCCGGCTCGTTGAAATTGTTGTTGACGAACTCTTGCACCTGGAGGTAAGATTCACAAATTTTTTAACGGCAGGCATTTACTATAGATGAGATAAATGAGTATTTCGGTGATTGAATCATGCTGGCTCTTTGTCGCAACTCAGCTGTAACTGTATTATGATTTAACTACGAGCATCTCCTGCCAAGCTCCTGGCAAACCAAGCCCGTCGCAAACCGCGGCCAAACTGTAGCCAAACTATAGCCAAACTGCAGCCAAACTGCAGCCAAACTGTTGCCAAACTGTAGCCAAACTGTAGCCAAACTGTAGCCAAACTGTAGCCAAACTGTAGCCAAACTGTAGCCAAACTGTAGCCCAACTGTAGCCAAACTGCAGCCAAACTGCAGCCAAACTGTAGCCAAACTGTAGCCAAACTGTAGCCAAACTGTAGCCAAACTGTAGCCAAACTGTAGCCAAACTGTAGCCAAACTGCGTCAAGCTACAACTACTCTGCAAATACACTTCGACAGAAATGTACATGAACTGACAATAGACTACAACTAAACTAAAAACTCGTAAAATTCATTCAAGAAATAGAAAATAACTTTCTCATTTCTTTTTCTTGTTCCTATTCTCCTTTGCTTGCTCACTCGCTGTTTCTCGAAATTCAAGATTAGTTATTTCCCCACAGAAGAAACTAATCAGTTTTCCTCAAACACTGAGATGAAGGTCTCAAGGTCTCAAATTTGTGGCAGGTATACGAACAAGGATTTTGTTCAAGCTGCAAAATATCCCGCTAATTTTTGTACTTTCATGGACAGATTTGTAAAACAGAATTACAAAATGATAGACTTATGACACAGACAAACTGATGTATGAGATGCGCAAATTTACAGGACAGACGTACATGCCACAAATTTTTGAGGGACAGACCTTTCATGGGTCAGCCTTTAAACAAACAAACTTAAGAAAATGAGACGTACAGAAGACGCATATATAAGGTCACAAATCATTGAATACTTGACTTTTCTCTTTTCCTTGACGCTACATGAAAATACGAGGATCAGCCTTCTCCTATACCAGGTACGGTAAGAAAGGTCATTCTCTACCCTGAGAACTTTACATATTGTCCGCCTTTATCTCCATCACCTGCTTTTAATTTCCCTTACCCGGACTCTCAAGATTGGCGGCATCTGCCATCAACTGGCAATAGTTAAAGCCCACGTTGACCACGATGGGTTAAACTGGAGTTAAAAGTCAAAAGGTGTTGGCAAATTAATGAGCGTCAAACATCAACTGGGCCCATTAAATACATTTTTTTGTAACATTTTTAAATTTTTCAAACGAACTATCAATGGGTCATATCCCAGCAGGAAGAACTTAAGCACGATCCATCGATGGGTCGTTTCGTCAGCAAGGTGTCAACTCGCCTGGTCCTTTGATGGATTGTCGTTTGTGTCCTCCATCAACTTCTGGAAGTTGATGTGGACGACCTCCGGCTCCAGCTTCATGGGCATGTCGACGAAATACTTCGAGTCGTCCTGGAGACCCGCCAGCTGCACCGTCTTCAGCAGGTCACCGTAGCAGTAAATGTTGCTGCGCGGTAACAATTAGTGCAAAGTTGATTGAAGTATTCTCACTACAAAACCAATTGAAAGAGGTAATAATTGTGCAGAATTTATTAAAATATTCTCCCTACAGAACCAACTAAATTATGTACAATTGTTACCAATAGTGATAACAATAATGCAGAATTAACGGTTGTATAGAGGTAACGGTGGTGTTGAAGTAGTAATAGAAGAGACAGCCATGAACAACAAACGTGTGAAGTCAAGGATGTACAAAAGAAATAATTTTGTAAAGTTTTTTTTAAGGGGACTTGACATGAATAAACAGCAGCATAAAGAGGAAGTCAGATTTGTGTGACTTTTTCTACGTCCGCTGTACTTTTGATAGATAGTTAATCGTAGACAAGATACTTTAGTAATTTTGTGTGATTTTATTTGCGTTCTTCTCCAGTGTATTATTAATACCATATGCCAATTTCATGAGAAAACGCAGCAATACGCATTAAAAAAAATGGCACGTGTAAAAAAGTGCTGGACACACACACACACATTATTACGAGTATGACTTCTCATTTAATTGAATGGCTTTTTCCTTCAAGAATTACTTTCGAAGATGTTAATCCATTATTTTAGGTTTAGTTAGAAACACTTATGATACGTTACGCGAACGTAGGTTTGCTTAGATTAAGACAATAAGCTAGTCTTCAAATATTTTTTTAACTACCTAAAAGTGTGTTAACCGCTATGCGTCCACTGTAAATTAATAAAGAAAATAATTTTATAGACGAACATGAGTTTTCATATGGATCTACATACAGAGAGTTTAAAAAAAAAAAAAACTATTCCCGAAGTAACTATGAAACACTCAAGAGCGACTTTTTCATGGAGAAGTAAAAATCAAAGAAAATAATTCAATAATCCAAAATACGCATTTAGTTATTTCACGGAGATTGGCAAAAATTATGAAGATGACTATTTTACCTCAAAAATATGAATGGCTACGGACTTGATGGTTAAACTGTTATCGGATGTGAGCATTTAACTGTTTAACGTCGCTGTTTTGTATTCATTTTACTGTTATCACAACCGCTGTCATTTAACTGACACTGGCTTCATGTTGCCAAGGTAAGGAAGGAACTGCCATCTGACAGTGAAATTTAAAGACGAGATTAGGGTAAAAAAAAACAATATATTACCACTGACTGCAACGTGAGCCGCCGGTGTACACGGAGGCAAATTTTGCAATGCTGCTGACCGACCAGTTGTCACAAACTCAATTTTCATAAATACTTTATGAAAACTAAATGAAGGCACGATCCAGTTCATGTTTGTTATTTTCAACATTGCTAACTACAATTGACTTTGAATTAGAGTTGAATATTAAACTTCAGTTTTACCTGCCGGAATAAAATTGTTAAAAGATATTTCCGAAAGAGGACTAGACACTCTTCTGGGGCGCTAATTAGAGGGCAACCTTGCCATTCGGACACTCACCTGTCACAAGGATAAGGTAGACCGGAGTGTGTCTGTGCGCAGACCAGTCTTGCGTCACTGAACATGAGAATGAAAATGCCCAACACGACACCTGAATTTACAGCCACAAACTTTTCTAAAATTGTGCGTTCTTTTTTCACTGGGCCAGATAATTTCAAAGCAGAATGATGATTGCCGTTTTCTTTTTTTACGGACGTAAGACAGATACTGGATGAGCACCGTTTCTTAGAGAGTTCGTCCTCACCCTTTTCAGGCAAAAATATGGGCGTCATCCTTGCTTGCGCGTAATTTTAGCAAGCGACCCTCAAGAAAAAGTCTCTGAAATCCAATAATAAGATTTAAAGTGACTTCTGCGAAAGAAGAAAGAATAATTAGAGGCAAATTAGCAAATGGGGTGGCTGTTTCGATAACAAGAAAAACGTCTCTGAATTCCGAACTTTAAATATTCACGCATCTCAGTAATGACGCCACGCTGGCTATTTGAAAAGTTCTCCTCCTTGAAGTATTGGAAAAACATCGGTTTAAAATGAAAATACATAAAATGTCTAAAGGAGTAAGAAAATTTTGCGTTGAGATCAAAAGTCAAGATGAAGGCGATGATGGAGAATCAGGAAAACAGAATTTAAATTAAAGCTTAATTTTAACAAGAAAATCGTGACAACATTATACGTTGATACTGATCAGTGTGCAAAAATTAATATCCTACCGCAGGAATGAAGGAAAAATATACTTGAATGTCCTACTCCAACCCAAAATAAATGAGCATCGGTGTTAAAAAAAAAATAGTTTCTCAAGCGTCTAAATGTGACAGATGTTCAATGAGAGCACGAACCTTTTTCTTCAGCTTCCTACTTTGAAAACGGCGCGAAACATTGGCAGTCTTAACTTTACGTCGAATGGCCAGGAAAATGTGGCCCTATCTCCCGTGATTTGATCCAGAAAATGTGGCCCTATCTATCGTGATATGACCCAGAAAATATGGCCCTATCTATCGTGATGTGATCAAGAAAATGTGACCCTATCTATCGTGATATGACCCAGAAATATGGCCCTATCTATCATGATGTGACCCAGAAAATTTGGCCCTATCTATCGTGATGTGACCCAAAAAATGTCCTTTCTCTCATGATGTGACCCAGAATATGGGGCCTTAGGTTTTGTGATGTAACACAGAAACATTCGCGATCAACCTTCCATGGTTTGGCACATTTCCTTATAATTTGAAAGTATTAAATTTAAAAAACCCGCATCGATTGACCAACAGGACGACGTAAAAAAGATCAGCTTTGAAAACCGCACATCATGTGACCTAGAAAATGAAACCTTATTTTCGGTCAATTAAATCAGGTTCACTCGAAATGGTTCAGCATTTGAGCAGGACTTTATGTCTCCGATAGAATGAGCAGCTCCAGTTCGTTTATATGCCATAAATCACATAAAATAATATTTTTTTGAAGGTTCTACGGAAAATTTTTAAATCCCGTGTAATCTTAGAAGTCCGTGAAATACTATTACCATAAATGCGAGATTTGCCGATGAAACATTTCAATGAATCCTGAGATTAGCTGATGAAACATTTCCATGAATCTCGATATTAGCTGATGAAATATTTCCATGAATCCCGATGTTAGCTGATCAAATATTTCCATGAATCCCGAGATGAGCCGATGAGCTCAAACCAGAAATGCTACCACACGGAGATAATTCGAATCTCAAGATCTATTTCCGTACTTCAAAATAAACCGTTGCTCTATGTTCCTAAAACTGAAATGTGCGGTGAAGGAAGTATCTTTGGCAGGAGCGGAAGCACAACGTTCCCAAAGTCCGTTGAAAAAAGAAAGAAAAATAGTCATTTCCAATAAAGATGGTACGAAAAAGATGGAACATCATTGGCTTTTAAAATATCTTCAAGTAAATACACTTATGTGATACACACACATGAGTATTGTAATACCCACGTCACTAGTCGAATACAAATGATTGAGGGCAATGTATTCCTAATGTTGCTTAATCTATATTTGATGATATATCTTATTCCAATTATAGGAGACAACACAATTTCATTGACGATTCATTTTCTTTGTTCTGTCAAAATACTTTTGCCACTTCACATGTACATGACACAGAGCTTTGAATTTTTTGACATTAGGATATAATATATGAATTGCTTGTTTCGGCATATGTTGAAAAATATCATTTCGAGCAAGCAAGAAAAAAATACAAGCATGAGAATTACGAAAATTACAAGTTTCGTTTTTCTAATTACAAATTTTTAACATAACGGTCATTAGTTGACAAGAATCTTATTTAAACATAAATGGGTGATCACACAACAAATTAAAATCTTTTTCGTGAATGCTTTACGATAATAAAAAATGACGAGTTAGGTAATGCTACAAGCTGAGAGTGAACAGAAAAAAAGACCGATATCTCTATTTCAAATGCTAGTTGCTAGTTTAGTACACACATATGTGACTATTTACATGTACACAAATACACATATGCATGCACATACATACCCAGGTACATACATACACCTAACACGCATACACACAGAAACACATACCCATGCATCGGAGCAATATACATATACGTTCTACAAAAATGCTGTGCGATGTTGAGATATAGGATAATGAGCAAGGGAGGTTCGTAACTACTGTTTCAGTAAGTGATGCAGCTCACAATTTCTAATTAAATATTGTGGCAAAAAGATCATTGGTTGATAAGCATCTTATTTATCATATGGGTGACACAAAAAATATATATACATTTTATAAATGCTTTACAATAATGAAGTGAAATGATGTGTCAGGCAGTGACACATACACCCATTTACGCACACATAGGGTGCACACGTCCTCATATACACAAGTAAGCATGTGTGCAAATATCAGCGTAAACTAGTCAGCATAAACTAGTATTCCAATCGAGGGACTCGGAGAAAAATAAATTTTATCACGATACGAATTTATGACATTTCCATGCTAATAATAGTGACACAAAACAATCTACCAGAGCCAGAAACATGAAAAGGATTGTTCCACAATGGTTCCCAAGTACAACATAATTGGAGAAATACCTGAAATCAACCACCTAGATGGGGTTGTCATGATATACTCTAGAGCTATGATATGATATGATAATTTATGATAATTTACGCTATTTAAGATTTGATATGATAATTTACGCTACACAAGCCTAACAAGAACATTTTTGAACGTGAATAAGAGAAGAAAACATGAATGCCTATAAAGGTTTCAAAACAGAAAAGTCATATTATCTCCGAAATATGGTACAAAATGTCTGTAATTGATACACATACATAGGTACCATGACGGTCTAGTTTGATGCTTGCACGAAAACGGAGAGGAGAGGCATAAAAATGTTTCCTTTAGCGGGTTTACTTAGGTTGAATAGCGCTTGTTAATTTATTGAAGCAATAAAGATAATGAACTTTGTGGGTTGAAAACACTTATGACAGTTTACATGTACAATTGTACATGACATATAAGCTTTGGATTTCTTGACATCATATGGGATAATATTAGAATGATTTGTTTCGGCAGATATTCAAAAATATCATTTCGAGTGAGCATAACGAATGGAAAAAGTAAATTGGCTGCCTAAAAGACCACGCTTTAGCCCACACAGCAAGTTTATAAGACAAATTCAAGTCGCGTGATCATAAATTTTGCAGAAAACTGTTGAGGGTAAGTTTATGAATGTACGTACATCTACGTGAAATTACGTATACATAGACACACACATGCACACGGATACCAGTATACAAGCATGAGAGTTATGAAAATGACAAGTTTTGTTTTTCTAATCAAAAAATTATTACATAACGGTCAATAGCTGATAAGCGTCTTAGTAAAACATATATGGGTGATCACGAAAAAAATTAAACTTTTTTGTGAAAGCTTTACAATAGTAAAAAGAGATGACGAGTTAGGTAATGTTGCAAGTTGAGAGCAAACAGAAAAAAGCGGTAATTCTAGTCCAAATTCTAGTTACTAGTTTAGTACACAAATGTGCGCATATGTGCATATATAAACACTCATACATGCACATACACACCTATATACATACACAAAACACGCCCACTTATATACACACATACATACCCATGCTTCTAGGCAATCAAACGATAATACATATGCATTCTGCGGAACGCTGTGTGATGAATTGAAATATAGGAGAATGAGCAAAGGAGGTTCGTAGCTATTTTTCCGTGTGCGCTGCAGCTTACAATTTCTAATCAAATATTGTAACGTAAAGATCATTGGTGATAAGTATCTTATGTATAATATTTGGGTTATCACACAACAAATATATATTTTTTATAAATGCCATCTAAAAATAAAATGAAATGATGTGTTAGGTAGTATTAAAAGTTGAGAGTGAAAAAAAGGTCGGTATTTATGGTTCATATGCTAGTTGCTAGTACAGTGCACACTGATAAATGTGCACACCCATATGCGTACACACACCCATATACGAACACACTACGCTCACACATACACACTTATACGAGTAAGTATGATTGCAAATACCAGCGTATAGGCGATCAAATCATAAAACATACGCATACTTCAAAACAGTTGTGCAATATGTTAAATTATAAAACAATGGGCAAGGAAGATTATTGAGCAGTGCAGATACTGAGCAAATGAGATTCGTAAACACTTTTCAGTATGTTCTGTAATTAAGAATTATTGTTGAAACGCAAGATGACGAGCAATTTTGGTTTTAAATTCTCCCAGTCTTTCAGGGATTTTGATACTCAGTGGAAGTTTATTCCACAGTAAGGCGCCTGATATTAACAGAACCTTCTGCCCTATTTATATATGTGAGATGAGCGATAGTCGACTAAGACATTATTGTTTATGTTCAGCTTTAGGTTGGTTACAGTGGGTGGACGAAAACGCACAATCTCAGCATTGCTTTGAAGAAGAGATAACGAGGAGAACACGCATTGGGCCCTCTGCATGAGGAGCCTTTCTTGGATATGAGTCTAGCCGAGTTTATCAAGGTTACGTGATAACGTCTTTTGAAATTACCGTTGCACACCACCTTGGCTGTGAAATTCATGCACTTTTGTAAATCCCTTTGAAAGTATTGAGGTGAGTCTCCCCATACTAGGCTGCAGTAGTCAATGCGCGATAACACCAGGGATTGAATTGGCAATAATCTGGATTTTTCGTCGAGCATACTCTTTATACGATGAAAAAAACAAAGTTGTGTAAATTTTATAGCAAGTATTCTCAACATGAGATTTGAAGGACATGTTTCTGTCGAACTAGATACCTAGATCTTTCAATTTTTCTGATGTCTTAGTTTTATCAGTTCCTACTGCAAGAGTAAGATTTGAAGTTTTTTTATTGCATCTTTGGATCCGAGAATAATGCATTGCATTTTACCAGCATTTAATGTGAGACCATTTTGGTCGCATCATGATTTCAGGCCAATCAATATAGTTTTGGCTTTAATTCCGTCTGTGGTATTTTCGATACAGAACTTGTTATTGCAATTTGAACATCATCTGCATACAATGAGATCCGTGTGTTAGAAGGCATTGGAGGGAAATCATTAATGAAAATAGAAAACAGCAGTGGACCAAGAATGGATCCTTCGGAACACCAAAATTGTTTGGAATGAATGGGGACAAATCGTTTTCTATGCGGACTGCATGAGATCGATTTGACAGGTCTCTTTCAAACCATTGCCTGTCTACTCCCAAGTTCAATATTTTTCGTAGAAGTCTATCATGTTCGACGCTATCGGACGCTTTAGAGAAATCCGAGTAGCAGCAAGAGTGTTACATTCTTTTGATCGATGTCACTGTAAATGTTTTCAGAGATTTTGAGAAGAGCGTCTTGAGAGCTAGTGTTTCTTCTATAGGCGTATTGATTTCGGTGGAGTAGATTTGACTCGTCCAGGTGTTCTTTGCATTAAAATTCATAAAATTTGGCCAGATTCTGAACAGTAAAGACAGCTTTCTAATTTCATCTTGCGTGAAATTCTCTGACCTCGTGAAAAGCCTACTCAATGTTTTTTCCGTCCACTCAGAGACACGTCATGCTAAAAATTGTAAAATGATGTAATAAAAAAATGTAGAAATATCAAATGTTGTTATAAAAGAGGCCCTGAATTTTTCCTAACAGATGGAATGTAATAGCTATTTAATTGGACACTATAACATTAAATTTAATTTAACACTATTAAATTAAATTAACCACTTATACATTAAATATAATTCAACACTATTACATTAAATTTAATTAAGCAATATCAAACACACTGCCTAATTTAACAGGAAAAATTATTTCCCTTTGCAAAAAATACGCATGAATGCATCAAAAATTCCTGCTATCAGGTAACAACTTCAGCTTTGGTCAAGAAGAATAAAAAATACACTTGTCAGGCCGGTTTCACTTTAAGTACAATTAATCTCTTAAATGATAATTGAAATTTTCATTACAATTACAACTACAATTTCAATTTGCATGAGCAGCGTCCCATTTACGCAAGTGCTGTTCGCTTCAGAGCTTTTGTACGTATTGCACTTCATTTTCTTATTGCACTTCATTTTCTTATTGCTCTTCATTTTCTTATTGCTCTTCATTTTCCTATTGCCCTTCATTTTCTTATTGCACTTCATTCGAAGAGAAACTGTTCCAAAACTACTAACCATTTAGATTTGCATCATTGGATTAACGTTATTCCTCGTATACCATCGAAATTTTTCATTGATTTCCCTGCAACGTGGTCACCAGAACTTGTGAGCGCTTGCTTTTCTAGCCTAGTGGCAGAATTTGATGCGTCCTCGTGCAAACCTGGTGTTTCTTCCCGTTAGGGCAAAGGAGCTCAACGTAATTCCCTTCTATTTTCAGGTATGTGAAATTTGTGTCGATAGTTGAGTCTGTTCTGTCATGGCAGTAATTGAGTACAAGATAACTGGAAAACTAAACCGTGGTCTCCCATGTTTCAACTTAAATAAAGTAACCCATACTTCACTACTTAACGTTTTATGTCAATCTAATTCTGTTTATTAGCTCCTTTTTACGCAACTTTTGTCAATTTGCCTTTATCATCGTAATTTTCCTGGTGTTGGTTCACGATCAACATTAATAGACGCTGATACACATAACCAAGTTTTCTAGAGGGAAACACAAATCGTTCGAGATTAAAGCACAAAACACACATACCAGCTTGGATAAAGTTGCATCCACAGCGTGCCATTTAAATGCATGTACATCACTGGGAAACGCATACATGTAGAGATTCGAATAAAAATGCATGAACATCGCTCGATAAATATACGCACACATCATTGTAATAGGTTAGATTATAAGTTAGCTGAACTCAACCAAACCACATAAGAATAACCACTCAAGAAAGCGACAGAGTAACCAGTTAGTAAGGAAATGAGAAGCCAAAGAATCTACACACAAGATGTGCTCCCACACGAGATTCCTTTTGCGCAGAAGCAGCTTGACTAGAACTAGTTCATGAAACAAGACATCAAAGGACGAAAACGTAATTGTTCACAAAACAGCAGTGAACCGAAAAAAGATGGTCCACGACGAATGAATTTAATTATTTTATTTCAATGAAAAGAAGGCCTTTCTGGCATTCAGCTAGAAACTGCGCATTCCCCCGTGAGTGCACTAATTCCCGTAGACACAATAGTTGTATACCCCTGAAAATGTGATTCGTGCAACTAATGACGCCCATTTAGAAGTTTATTGGATGAACTAAAAAACTTTAATAAACACTGAATACAATAGAACAATTTTGAATAAAATAGCCGATCAATAACATTTGTAATGAATTTTTGAAATGATAATGAGACTTTATGGACGCCCTGTACTTCATTGGATGGCACACACTCAAGTATCATGCATATATCCAGCACATTCCTCTTTTTTGCTTAGTCTCTTGCAGACTCTTTTTTTTGTTAAATTCTCCTCACACATTGGCCAGTCTTTCTGAGGTAGTAAGTAACTTGTCAAGATGATGCAGTCTCCAGTTAGAGTAGCAAACTTCTTTCTGGAGTAAGCTATCCTGAATAATGGATCAAATAATAATAGTAACCCGAATAATGTAATAGTAGTCCAAAAACCAAACCAGACTAAAAACCAATGACTTGTTCAGGCCTAAAAGCTTTATCTACTAAATTGTTCTTCATCAGATTTTGTTGGCGTAATTTTAGTTAAAAAGGAAAATAATTCTAAAACATTTGTATTAATATTAGTTAAAAAAAATGAAACAAATGAATTGGTATTCATTTTTTAACTGTTATCACGCCTGTAGCATCTGATGAACAATCCTGTTGGAGCTTCAAGGACTTACAAGTCATTAGTATTTAGCAATGCAGCTCTACCTCTTAGTAAAATATTGGTTCCTTAACACGTGGACTTTTATATTGGTTCATATCAGTATTGGTTATAATATTGGTTTCATGAGTTCATATGAGTTAATAGCTCATTTTCAGACCGTTGTAAATGAATATCATTTCAAAATAACTTCACTGCTATTTTTAGAATAGATTATAGCGTACGAGGTGATATATAATCTTGAAATTATATTTTTTAAACTTCTCAGAAAAAATGGAATTGTATTCCTCATTCCTTATTGGATAACTGTAGGAAGCAGTTAAGTCGGTTTTATCAACTCTGCAATTTACTTCCTAAAGTAACTAACCGTGGCCACCGAGCAAACGTTATCAGCGCGCAAAATACTGTCAAATTTCGAGTTACAAATCATCTTCTAACAACCTCAGCTGCTAAAGGGAAACATTAATCCCAGTTACTCAAAACTCGTCAAGCGCATCATTCCAATCAAAACTGAAACCGATATCAATTCATTAAAGTCAAACTTTGTGTTACATGATGTAATACTCGAATTACATGTAAAAAGTGTGACATGATGTAAAACTCGAATTACATGTAAAAAGTATGACATGATGTAAAACTCGAATTACATGTAAAAGCATTACATGATGTAATACTCGAATTACATGTAAAAAGTATGACATGATGTAAAACTCGAATTACATGTAAAAGCATTACATGATGTAAAACTCGAATTACATGTAAAAAGTATTACATGATGTGAAACTCGAGGATTAACACCAGTTAATCACGCAGAATATCGAATAGATAAAATGAGTTGAAACTGAACACTTCGCCTAAGTTGACATTACCCCTCATTCAGGGAACTTACGAACATTAATCTGCAGGAAAAACGCTTCGGTGCAGCAAAATTGCAGCACTGAGAGCGTCCATGCAATACCGTTGTTAGAGGTCAAACGTTGGCTTTGGAGGCGCTCACTCCCTTATATAGGCCACACAAACGACGTGTCTACGCAACAGACATCAGGAAAACTAGGCCAAAAATGTCTGTCTCATTGACCGACGATTTGAGCACACTGAATGACGACAGAAAAGATGGTAATGATCAATTTCCTTACACGAGTGGGTCGTTGGACAACACTAGCACAGACAATCTAAATTAGGGGTCAAAATCTAAGCGTTTGAAATCTAATGGAATGATAGGTTTAATTTCTGGAATTCCCTCTGTATGCAAGTCTGCAGGCGATAGCATTTACTGAGGCTTTTCAGGGCTATTGAAAGCTAAGTCGAGGCGCTATCCACTTAATGTGTCTCATTTTCAAAATTGCGAACTGCAATTGACTATAGAATTCAGTTGAATTTTGAGCTTCAGTTTAGCCCATTGCGGTAAACGTATTGAAAAATCAATAATCAAGGCAACAAGACACGCGAATAAAATAGGAATTTATTCCATTAAACCTTCGACCTCTGTATTTTTTGTACATTTCTGTGTACAAAATCAGCTTCACTGACTTTGTTCCTGATTGAACTGCTTATTCATTTAACCGTTTTTATGTTCGAAAATATGAAATAGGTTTTGGCGACGAAAAATCAGTCATTGAAACTTGATTAAGATATGATCCCGGACATATTTTCGGCCGTTGATGTTGAAGATTTCATATTCATGAACCGAAATACTTGCCCGCATCGTCTCCGCAAATTTTCCAGCAGAATTGAAAACAAGGAAACAGTGCGAAAATATTTGCCGTGCACTATCAGCTTCAGTTAAGTGAAACAAAATCCCAATGTTAACATTGTAAGCAGATAAGGAACACTTTATCCTCTTATGAAGAAACATTCAAGACCCTTTTTACACAATAATGGAGAAGAACAAAAGAAACGGAAATGGATCTGAAACTAAAAGTGAGAACACAACTACCATTCCTCATGAGCGCTACATCTTCGCTACGTTGGTGAGTTGACCTCCAGCAGAGCTGTGCTGTAGTGCTCGCCGTGGCACAGTGGTTAAGGCATCGCCCTTCCATGTACGAGTAGGAGTGGAGGGTTCGTATCCCGTCGCTGGCGCGGCGATTTTCCCCGTTGGGTATAAGGGAAAGCTCAAGCACAATACCCCACTCAACCCAGGTGTCGGAAATGGGTACCGGCTTTACGGGGGAAACCGTCATGGTGTCCTATATATGGTGTTAGTTAAAAGGCTTTTGAAAAACCAATGCACAAGATCATTGTATCAGGCTTCATTGGAAATAAAGCATCCTAAGATGCCGATGTTAGTTTTGTTTTGTTTAGTATTGGTATCTTTTATGAAGAGAAAAGTCTTTTTTTGAGCAAGCGCCATGAAAAACTTAGAAATTTGTAGTCCTACGTGTTTTGTTCAGTCTCCTAACTCGGTTTTAGAGAATAACTTCCCCAATTTTATACGAAAAAATCAACTTCCGCCTGTGAATTTAAGGAACTATTGAGCAGCATGTAACCCCAATACAGAAGAGTAAATCAAAAAAGAATTGAATTATACCTACACACAATGCGTAAAAATGTACCTATAATGCACAAAATTTAACTAATTGCTAGAAAATTAAACAAACGCATGCTCAAATGAGCCACAAACAATTTCATGGTGCTATTTTGCTGTCTTTACTCATGTATAAAAGAGAATGGATGTCTTTTAGTGCAAAGTTAACTATCATTTCACAAATAGCTAACACAAACTTCCGTACACTAAAATTTGTGGGTTAAATAAGAAGGTCAAAACTACCATAGAACGTCTGTTGAACACACAATTCAAATAATGACATTGGTAGAACTACTTGTGATTATTATAATACCTGTTTTATCTAATGTTGCACTGTTATGTAATAAGTTGTTTGTACTTCTCATTAACTCGAATACCACTTCATAAAGCATTTAGGAGTAAATTAGCAATGGTAATGTCAAAAACTGCAAGAAATTCACGATAAAACGTGATGGCCTCGGCTGGTGCTGCCCGGAAATTTGCTGCACATGTTCGCTTACAACTTCAAGGAAACAATAAATTGGTTGAGAAAAGTTAAAAGATCAGAACGAATCAACTATAAGAAGGTATTGTATTCAACATTCAGAATTGGCTGCTTCCCTTTGCTTAAACAACATCTTCGACCACAAGATTCTGTTAATTTACGGCATTGGGCCTGTGTAATTTATGAGTATTCATGTTTCAATTTGATCTATAAATCGTTCACATTTGCACGGTTTCTAGCGATGATATTTACCGTAAAAATATCTTTCATCACAACGAAATAAATAAAATTTCGAAACAAAATGAAAAATTACACGTAAATTTTCTCCAGAGCAACTGACATACTTGTTAGTGAAAATTCATTTTCTTAACATTTTTTAGTACTTGTCAATGTTTTTTGCTCGAAAAGTTCATAACACGAATATATATATATCATGCAAAGGCCTTGATACAGTCAGTTGAAAAACTAAAATTTTGCCTTAATTAGTGTGAAATGTTTCCTGAGCGAGGCAACTACCTTGTTTTGGCCAAAAGCGTCTTGTCTTTGTTTAGACGCGCTTTGTCTTTGCTAAAACGTGTCTTTTTTATCCGAAACGCGCCTTGTCTTTGCTGAAACGCGCCTTGTCTCTACCGAAAAATGGTCGTCAAAATCGAAGCGAAGAAGAAATCGATCCTTTTTCACCAAAGTTTTTTTCATTTACCTCCGCTGTTTTTCGTGGTAATTCTGGCAGTCACCATGAGCTTTGATGTTCAGCTCACAGCACTTTTGGAACAAGACAAGCACTTAAACATTGATTTATCGGTGTGCTTTGCACTCCATAATTTCACAATTTCCAATTCAACAGTTGTTTTTTCTGTAGGACTTTTTGCCATTGTGATAAATGCTGCAGGAATGAAAAACTCACTATGTCTTCTCTAAATTTTTCTCCATGTTGTCTCTAAGTCTTCTTTATCTTACATTTCACATGTGAGACGCGGAGACGGTCACGGTTCAAAAAAAAGTCTGTAATTTCTGGATTAATTTTTCTGAAATTTCCACTAGAGGTGTTAAATGATTTAGCGATTATTTAATGATTGAAATGTTTTTTTCACATCTGCATCAAAAGTTTTTTTTTAAAGAAAACCGTCAAAATTGGGATCCAGGGAAAGTTTTTCTTGTCTTACATTTTTGAAGCTACAGAACGGTCAATTCGTTTATAGATAGTTTATTGAGTTCTCTAACGATAAGGGCGATTGAATTTCCGATGATTTTTTTCTTTTAATTGACGTGATTTTTTGAAAAAAATTTGACTTGCTTTCTCGTTTCTCTTCTTTTCTTGTCGCATAATTTTCAAAATAAGCAAATATTTCAAAGATCGAAACGCCCTTATCGATAGAGTTTGCTATACCCTATCAAATGATATACTTTCCATTCTTTTACTCCAAAAATTTTGGATGAAGAATCATTTTAAAATTGAAAATTGCAAGTGTTGAGGACAGCCGTTTTTCTAAAATAAAATTTGTATTTTTCCCCTAATTTCCTAACCAAGTCTCTTTTTACGTATGAACTTTAGGGATTTATAGCCTTTTTTGTTCCCTATCGGTTGATATAATTGCCATTCCTGTACTTTAAAAACTGTGGGAAAAGATCCATATCATAAACAATTTATGCAAAATTCAGAACAGCTGTTATTTTCAATTTTTTTTTTTTTACGTATTCAAACTAATTTTTTTGTTTCAACTATAGCGCTGTGTAGCTCTTTTTAAGCTTTTTCGATTGATATATTTGCCATTCCTGTAGCTTTAAAACTACGGGAGGCGATTAGATGTTTACACAACAAGATAATTAGCCGAAGACTCAGAGCAGCCGGACTCAAAACAAACACTAGTTACATCATCATAATTTATCACCGAGTGTTAGAATGTTAGAAACATTTCAATCAAGGCCATTGATGAACTCTCATGGTATTCCTGTATAGGAACGTCCAAAACTGACTTGTAATACAGGGGGGGAGGGGGAGATCACCCATCCATAGGCGCGCGCTAACGTTACGCTAGTGCGCGTCTTCTACCCCGTCTATGAGACAACCAATGTACGTACCTGAGAGCCAAATAGATCGTTGGATGCGCAAGAAAATTCTCTGTAAGACGCATTTAGAAAACGAAAATATCTAGTCATTCAGATTTCTACCGTTACCGTCTCCTTGAGTCATTTGAGTAAAAAATAGAAAGAAAAACAGTTTATTTCCATTAAAGATGATACAAATAACATCATGGATTTTGAGTGTGGTGCAATAATTTCTTCAAATACTTTTCAATTTTGGGCAATTGAAAATAAATCAATTACTCGCATTTCTTATTCTTTCAAACAACATGAACGATCACTGCAATATATATGTACAAATCTATATAGGGTGTTGCAAAATTGTTGGTGCAAATTTAGGCTTCTTATAAAAATATTGATGCAAACAATACTTCATCAATGATCAAAGTTCATAAAACTCTTCGTTTGATGAGATATTATGCATATAAACTTTTAAGACTCATTTTTCGCAGCACGACGGCGAATTTGCAAAAAAAACAGCAACAGGGCAATAAAGAGAATTTGAATTGACTAATTTAGGCAAGATTGACGCACGCCATACCCATTTATTCCCATTTGTAAAATGTCTAAAAACTAACTATTCACAAATTTTAACAAATTTCCATTTATATGAAATTTCTGGAACTTTCTCGTCAACGTTAGTAATCTCTAGTTTGAACCGTAATGACTTGCCAGCATCGTGACACTGTACTGGTTAGATGAACCACCTAACAGATTTAAAAATGGTGAAATGCATTTCGTCTATGGTTCTGCTGATGGTAATGCAAGACGTACCGAAAAAATGTACCAAGAACGTTACCCCAATAGACAGGTGCCTGTTCATCGATTATTCGCTTCTTTACGCCGAAGATTGTGTGAGAGCGAAAGTTACCGTGCAAACAGAGTCAATGTTGATCGCCCAAGACAGCTTGATCTGAAACAGGGGGAAGATGTGTTGGAACATTTCCGCAAAACCCACGTTCGAGTACTCGAGCTACAGCAGCATTTATGGAAATTCAAGATCACAGTGCAGTGTGGCGGATATTGAATTGGAATAATTATCATCCGTATCACTTCCCAAGAGTCCAGGCACTACTTCCTGCAGATTATGCTCTTCGCGATCTATTCGCGCAGTGGCTTTCGAATCAGCTAGGAGTTAGAAGATGCCCATTTCGAAGAACACGTGTTCTTCATGGATGAAACTACTTTCAACCGTGATGAAATGCTTAATTTCCGTAATTTTCATGAATGGCAAACGAACAACCCTTATGTCATTCATGAACATTTGGGTGTTTCAAAAAATGAAACTTGTTGGATTTTTATGAGCGACCTCTCATTTCGTTCCTTTTCGTAAGAAAACTACTTTAGCAAAATTTTATACTGTAAAGTCCACATTTTGATGCCGCGCAGAGCTACAGAAGTCAGTACCTATACAGAACTCATGGTGGCGTAGCATGTTTACTCCTGTCAGTGAGTTGTTCATCTTTGCGAAGCGCACACAACATTTTCAGGGTACTTCCCACTGGGATGGGACATTGATGCCCTCACTAACTAATGGAGGAGTAGATCGCCTTCCTATTTTCGTCTCTGGAAGAGGTCTCAAGTGGTAAAGCTGAGCTGACAGCAACCACAATTATTAACGTCATCAAGGAATGGAAGCTTCAAGAGAGGATTGCAGCGCTTTGCTTCGACACGACTGCCACTAACACCGGTCCCAAAGATGGTGTCGGTCTGCGTCTGCAGTAGATCCTTGGACCTTCTCTTGAATCTAGCTTGTCAACATAATTTTTTGGAGCTTCTTCTAGAAGCGGTCTTCTCTGCATTGATTCCAAAGGTGTCACGGGGCCCTGATTTCACAATTTTTTAGCAATTCGAAGAGTTTTAGCTTTCTGTGGATAAAACAGACTATCGGACAGCCGAAGATGCAATTCAGAGTGCAACGTGGGCCAGTGATGTCCTCAATTTCTGTCAAAATCAGCTAAACTTTAATCATCCGTGCATCGACTACAGAGAGCTCCTTTAGTTGGTCATTGTTTTTCTTGGAGGGGTGCCACATGGCTGCCAAAGCATCACTTTTCAAAAACTCGGGGCTGTTCATCGAGCACGATGGATGGCGCGGGCCATATATGGCTTGAAGATATGGATCTCCCGTCCCCAGTTCTCTCAGCATCGACAAAAAAAGCTAAATCAAAAGCTGCTTATAATTTTCAGTTGAATTTGAATTTTTACCCCAAAAACTGAGAAACACCCTAATGAGCCCCTCATATTTTGTTCCTTTTAACTAAAAAATCAAATGAGAAAAATTTGAAGAGACTCGGTCATTGGCATCATGTCGCGCAATTCATGTCAAGTTTTTCATGAGGCAGGATTTGGTCCGACAAGGGAATTCCCTGCGGTAGGCTTCCATTACTTGAAAAAGGAACTTAAGTTAGTCTTCTGCCTTGGTCCTTCCACTCTTCGCGAATTCCTGGACCAGAGCTCAGCTGCATCGTTGGTCTTAATTAAACAGCCCCTCAACTCATTGTTGACCAGCTTGATAGAAAGGGTCATCTCTCCAATTTTCCGGGTCCTCGTCGAAAAAACTTGTGTCGATGTTCATGAGTTAAAAGGATCTTTTGGGATTTTTAGTGACAAAGGAGGCCACGGTCTTGTCTTTCATTCCATTGGGAAGAGCCCTAAGACGGGGAGAAGTCTCTTCGGATCCGTCGACTGCCTTCATGTTTGTGACGAACAACTCCTCCTGCAGAGACCGTTTTTCATTAAAGAGTGCCATTCCAACGTTAATCTCAGACAGATACCAGAGATGGCGGGCCAGCGTCTTCGTTCCCTGCCATCCTGACGATCTCGTTGTCTTCCTCTATCAGAGCCTTGAAAATGGCGATGTCATGGCGAGGAGCACTGACGGCTGAACGTACAAGAGCAAAATGATTGGCAAGATCATAGACCTATCTCTGTGCTACCATTTATTAGCAAAGTATTCGAGAAAATTGTGTCTAAAAAGTGTATTCTTATTTTGAACAAAAATCATTTCTCTATGGTAAACTATTTGGTTTTCGCTCGAAAAATTCAACAACACAGGCTATACTAAATCGTTTAGAATGCCTTTATTCTACTAGCCTGGAGGAAAGCCTGTTTTCTCTGTATTTCTTGACTTTCGAAAAGAATTCGATTGTGCGGACAATAATATCTTACTCTCGAAACTACACTGTTATGGCGTTCGAGGGGTTGCCCTTGATTGGTTCAGATCATACCTAACAAATCGGAAGCAATACGATGTCATCGACGATGCAAAATCGGACCCACAGACAATTAACCATGGAGTTCCACAAGGATCTGTCGTTGGGCCTCACCTATTTCTAATTTTAATCAATATTATTAAATCTACATCATTTTTCAAGTTCATACTTTTTGCTGATGACAGCACGCTCTCTGCGGTCCTTTCGAACCAAAATCCCGCTCTGATTGCGGAGAGTATAAATAAGGAACTCCATAGGGTTTCTTTGTGGCTTAAAGCTAATAAAATAAGCCTTAATATCGACAAAACAAAATATGTTACATTCTCATGCAAAAAAAATATATCTCTCACACGCATTAAAATTGGCGAAGGTAAAATTGATGAAACCAATTCATAGAAGTTCCTGGGCATCATAATAGATAAACATCGGACCTTCAAAGAGCACATCACTCATATTAGTACGAAGTTATCAGAATTCTATATAAAGTTAAAAATTTCCTCCTTGAAACAGCTTTCTAAATGCTCTACCGAACGCTCATTTCACCATACTTGCAATATGGAATAGAAGCATGGCACTGAACTGATAAAAATAAAACCAATATACCTTTTACTCTGGAAAAAAGAGCCATCAGAGCAGTAATGAATCTAGAATATAATGCTCACATCAATGATTCATTCTAAAAATTACAATTTAATTTTTTTCCAGTTGTGATTGCGCAAAAATGAACCCATCATTTCTTTTTATGTCAAACTTTCGTATTTGTTTCCTAATTTGGGACAAACCTACACATGTGCTAGAGCGAGACGCCACAGCAACAATGCGATCGCTGATCTAGTGAGTGATAAATAGTGTCCAAGTGATAAATAGTGTCCAAGTGATAAAAAGTGCCCAAGTGATAAACAGTGTTCAAGTGATAAACAGTGTCCAAGTAATAAATAGTGTCCAAGTGATAAATAGTGTCCAAGTGATAAATAGTGTCCAAGTGATAAATAGTGTCCAAGTAATAAATAGTGTCCAAGTGATAAATAGTGTCCAAGTGATAATTAGTGTCCAAGTGATAAATGGTGTCCAGGTGAAAAATGGTGTCCAAGTGATAAACAGTGCCCAAGTGATAAACAGTGTTCAAGTGATAAATAGTGTCCAAGTGGTAAATAGTGTCCAAGTTATAAATAGTGTCCAAGTGATAAATAGTGTCCAAGTGATAAATAGTGTCCTAGTAATAAATAGTGTCCAAGTGATAAATAGTGTCCAAGTGATAAATAGTGTCCAAGTGATAAACAATGTCCAAGTTTCATTACCTTGAACCTAAAAACAAACGCAGAAGATATTTAAAATATGAGCAATTTTGGGGAAATATTGTATCTCTCATGTTCCGAATAATGGAGCCCAGTCACTCCCTCTTAGTCAATTCAATAATTCACGGGGGAATAATTCGTTCAGCAATCATGAACGCTAAATAAGCATCAGAAAAAGAGATGACTGGTGTGGAGGAAAATTAGCTAGATGTAAATCAGGTCAGCTCATGAGCCCGATTGTACTCACAAAAGTACACTCAGCTCATAAAGGAACGTCTAGATAAGGTTGACCTTCTCTTCACTACGCAATAGTCAGGTAAAAATAACTAGGTTTTCAATGCGCAGAATTATGTATGCAATCACGATTCGGTGAGATCAACGACCTTTTTCGGCAAGGACAAGGGGTGACTCGGCAAAGGCAAAACGCACTTCGGCAAAAAAAGACCATACCAGTAAAGACAAGGCGCATCTTGGCAAAGACAAGGCGTATCTCGGCAAAGACAAGGCGCATACGAGCAAAGACATGGAGCGTCCCGGCAAAGACAAGGAGAGTCTCGGCAAAGACAAGGGAGTCGCTCAGCAGGCAACGAATCATGCTCTTAAAAGTTAAAGAGATGACCAACCTATTTTTAGCCATTCAACTACCTCGCACTATAATAACAATAATGATGAAAATAATAGAAGAAGAAGAAGAACACATATATTTTAATTTGATCACGTTTTTCCGAAAAAAAAGCAGAATCAACTTTTGACAGATGGCCACAGGAGCTTTTTTATTACGCATCACATCGCCACTGTCGGAAAGAAGAAAAACAAATAGTTCAACGTTTGGCTCGCGCCAACGTATGAGCGCTCTACGAGCTCAGAAATAAAAGAAAATCTCTAATAAGATCGTAAAAAAGAGCATAGAAGCCTTAGTGACGTCCCTGTGGGAAATAATTGAAAGTTATCAAGAGTCAAAGCTTAGATGATACAAAGTAAAACGATAAGGTTAGAATAGATTTATGCTTCGGGAAGGTAATGCAATTTAGAAATAAATTATTAAAGCACACAAAACAATCTGGTTTTCATTTCCTTCTCAAAAGAATGTAAATCTAGAGTTGAAAAGAATTTTATTGCTCATCAACAGTAGGAGCACAAAACGTGGGAAATGAAACTGAATATTCCAAAAGAATGAGTCAACTTTTTCAAAATTTCTAAATTACTCATATTCATCATACTTACATTTTATTAAAGAATTGAATCTTTTCCAGATAAGCCCCTCCACTAATACAACACATAAATTCACCCACTTATAAATTTCGAAATGATGCACCTATCAATTTCAAATTACTCGCAACCATGGTATAGAGTACAATGTACTGTGGCCTCAACCACGGTATACAGTGTATTGTACAGTGGCCTCAACCACGGTATACAGTATATCTTGACCTCAGCCATAACCGCTCGGTGGTCTCACGGTTCAGGAGGAATGTCACATCTAAATGCAGGACTTGTTCTCAACATTTCTTTATCTTGATTTTGAAGTTCCACATTTCTCAAGTGGGTAAAATGAAGCTATCGTAAATGAAATTACATATCTGATGTTTGTATAGTTAAAATGATGAAACTTTCCAACGTCGAATTTCCTACCTCTTTCACGGTAGTTTTTTCATTTGTTCATTTGTATGTGAGTGAGATGGTATTCTGTGGATAAACATTCTGTTCCGTCGTTTTAAAAACACAGACACGTGTACCACTGATCGTGCACCACACGTGTCGCGGCTGAAGCATCGTACTGATGACTTTATTTCTACTTCCGAGGCGAAGGGACTTGATTTTCTGAGGCTGTAGAATGTGTGTGATTTACCGTTCCTGAGCATTTACAACAGTATTAAAGTGAAAGCATTGAAGAAGATACCTGTGGGATGTGAAACGAATCGACATACAGGTAAATGACGTTTTAAAAACATGTGCATAACGTGTGCTAACTGACAGCGAATTTTGACTCTAAATTTTTGTCATCATTCACACGTGTATCTCACAGAATCCTTGGAACAAATTTCGAGGGCTCACTCTAGTGTGCATCCGTACTGGCGGGAGTCCCTGTGACATAACAGCGTGAGGCAACACCCTCGGATCTGTGCAACGTGAGCCTCGCCACAATGGGAGCAACACAATAGCAATCGGTAACATAAAGAGCCGCGACAACCCTCTCCTTTATTCCTGTGGTAAAAAATACAATGGCTCAAAGTTTCCTCTGATTACTTCAATTACCTTGCGTACGGGTAATTGCAGTAGCGCCTAATTGTAGAGCAGGGCGGTGCGAACAACAATGCGTGCGTAGATTGGTCAGATTGCGAGCTTGGAACACGAGGTGTAACCTGCAGTTATACAAAGATACGAACGTTGGCTTATTAAGGAGGTCACCTCAGGCCCCTGCCAGGCTCCTGTCGGTCTGATGAGTATTTTTTAGGTTTTTTTTGAAAAAGGACCTTAGGTGGTACACTATTCGATCCTAAAATTTCTACCCCCCCCC